>OY986436.1:120399612-120597112 GCA_963920525.1 Dichetophora obliterata | reverse complement strand
TTTATTTTATTTATTTTATTTATTTTATTTATTTTATTTATTTTATTTATTTTATTTATTTTATTTATTTTATTTATTTTATTTATTTTATTTATTTTATTTATTTTATTTATTTTATTTATTTTATTTATTTTATTTATTTTATTTATTTTATTTATTTTATTTATTTTATTTATTTTATTTATTTTATTTATTTTATTTATTTTATTTATTTTATTTATTTTATTTATTTTATTTATTTTATTTATTTTATTTATTTTATTTATTTTATTTATTTTATTTATTTTATTTATTTTATTTATTTTATTTATTTTATTTATTTTATTTATTTTATTTATTTTATTTATTTTATTTATTTTATTTATTTTATTTATTTTATTTATTTTATTTATTTTATTTATTTTATTTATTTTATTTATTTTATTTATTTTATTTATTTTATTTATTTTATTTATTTTATTTATTTTATTTATTTTATTTATTTTATTTATTTTATTTATTTTATTTATTTTATTTATTTTATTTATTTTATTTATTTTATTTATTTTATTTATTTTATTTATTTTATTTATTTTATTTATTTTATTTATTTTATTTATTTTATTTATTTTATTTATTTTATTTATTTTATTTATTTTATTTATTTTATTTATTTTATTTATTTTATTTATTTTATTTATTTTATTTATTTTATTTATTTTATTTATTTTATTTATTTTATTTATTTTATTTATTTTATTTATTTTATTTATTTTATTTATTTTATTTATTTTATTTATTTTATTTATTTTATTTATTTTATTTATTTTATTTATTTTATTTATTTTATTTATTTTATTTATTTTATTTATTTTATTTATTTTATTTATTTTATTTATTTTATTTATTTTATTTATTTTATTTATTTTATTTATTTTATTTATTTTATTTATTTTATTTATTTTATTTATTTTATTTATTTTATTTATTTTATTTATTTTATTTATTTTATTTATTTTATTTATTTTATTTATTTTATTTATTTTATTTATTTTATTTATTTTATTTATTTTATTTATTTTATTTATTTTATTTATTTTATTTATTTTATTTATTTTATTTATTTTATTTATTTTATTTATTTTATTTATTTTATTTATTTTATTTATTTTATTTATTTTATTTATTTTATTTATTTTATTTATTTTATTTATTTTATTTATTTTATTTATTTTATTTATTTTATTTATTTTATTTATTTTATTTATTTTATTTATTTTATTTATTTTATTTATTTTATTTATTTTATTTATTTTATTTATTTTATTTATTTTATTTATTTTATTTATTTTATTTATTTTATTTATTTTATTTATTTTATTTATTTTATTTATTTTATTTATTTTATTTATTTTATTTATTTTATTTATTTTATTTATTTTATTTATTTTATTTATTTTATTTATTTTATTTATTTTATTTATTTTATTTATTTTATTTATTTTATTTATTTTATTTATTTTATTTATTTTATTTATTTTATTTATTTTATTTATTTTATTTATTTTATTTATTTTATTTATTTTATTTATTTTATTTATTTTATTTATTTTATTTATTTTATTTATTTTATTTATTTTATTTATTTTATTTATTTTATTTATTTTATTTATTTTATTTATTTTATTTATTTTATTTATTTTATTTATTTTATTTATTTTATTTATTTTATTTATTTTATTTATTTTATTTATTTTATTTATTTTATTTATTTTATTTATTTTATTTATTTTATTTATTTTATTTATTTTATTTATTTTATTTATTTTATTTATTTTATTTATTTTATTTATTTTATTTATTTTATTTATTTTATTTATTTTATTTATTTTATTTATTTTATTTATTTTATTTATTTTATTTATTTTATTTATTTTATTTATTTTATTTATTTTATTTATTTTATTTATTTTATTTATTTTATTTATTTTATTTATTTTATTTATTTTATTTATTTTATTTATTTTATTTATTTTATTTATTTTATTTATTTTATTTATTTTATTTATTTTATTTATTTTATTTATTTTATTTATTTTATTTATTTTATTTATTTTATTTATTTTATTTATTTTATTTATTTTATTTATTTTATTTATTTTATTTATTTTATTTATTTTATTTATTTTATTTATTTTATTTATTTTATTTATTTTATTTATTTTATTTATTTTATTTATTTTATTTATTTTATTTATTTTATTTATTTTATTTATTTTATTTATTTTATTTATTTTATTTGTTTTATTTATTTTTGAATGCATTCAATGCGACTGATCTCACATTCATAAAAGGGTCACACAATACTCGAGTATTCAAGTTGATTGAGATCTTACGAAACTAACATAAATTATTTTTGCCGTGAAGGGATCTAAAAATTATTTTTAATTTTATTTTAAAAAACCAAGTTGAGATAAGGCTTTAGATATCATGAACTCTCTATAGTAACTGTTAAGTCTTCAATCGTCTTAACTAGTTAATGGCACGGATTTCAAACCACACTTGGAGCAGCACCCACCAAATTGAAACAATTATTTAATAAATTCAATTTCGCTTTATTGTGCAGTGGGACAGCTCGCGTAAGGCTTGCTTTTTAATACTAAGAATATATAAAATAAAGAATCAAAGGAATATTTTAAAGTAGAAAATTAAATTATATCTTACATTGGTTTTCGACCGCGTGTTGAAGTTTAAAAAGTTAAATGGATAAAGAAAAAAAGGTGTCTTTTAATAAAACAATAATAAAGCAGTTATATAAAATATGAAAGAATCAGTTAACACAGATAAAATAACAAAGAGCTGGGGTTGCCACCTAAACTGCAAAGCGGAGTTGCCAACATCCTCCCCCCGGTATCTTAAAACGTAGTGTTTGGGATTTCCTCATTATCAGGGCAATCTCTGCTTATGTCCAATACTGCTAGCTTTGTTGCGGGGCGTTGATATTTTCCGTGAGCAGTCTTCACGATTGCGCTTCTAACTTGCCCATCTCCAGCAATAAAGGTTTTCGTAATTACTCCCTTGGGCCAGCAATGAAGCGGTAAGCTCGAGTCAACAACTATTACCATATCTCTACATGCACTCGGTTTCACCTTTTGAAAACAGGACGATCTTTTTGTCATCTCAGGGTAAAACCTCTACTATCCAACGCCTCCAAAACTGGTCAGTCAGGTATTGGATATGCCGCCAGGATGCTCTGCTGAACTGATCTGAATCGTTAAATTTTCCTGCGGGCTTGCTTCCGGACGAGGAACCAAGGATAAAGTGGTTTGGTGTCAATACCTCTCGATCAGCAGTTTCTAGCGACAAATATGTAAGCGGTCGACTATTGACTATGTTCTCAACCTCAGCAAACAAGTTGTTAAGAACTGCATCGGTTAACCTTGTGTTTGGTGAAATTATTTTGTATATTAGTTTTTATTGAGCGAATCATCCGCTCCCATGCTCCCCCCATGTGGGGAGCTGCGGTTGGTATGAAAGTCCACTTTATGTTTGGGCCAGTAAATTCAGCTTGAAGTGCCTTAAAATCAATGAATGAATAGGCCTATCGGAGTTCCTTTTCTGCACCTTTTAAATTTGTGCCACTGTCGCTGAAGAGTTCGAGGGGTGTACCCTTTCGTGCCATAAAGTTCCTTATGACAATGGCGCAGGAGCTGGTCGTAAGGCTGTAGGCCAGTTCTATATGTACGCCACGGCATGTCAAACAAGTAAATACAACTCCATAGCGCTTTTCTTTATGCCTTCCGACTACAACTAGAAATGGTCCGAAGAAATCGATTCCTGTGTAGGAAAATGGCCGAGTGAACGGCGAAAGCCTTGCTTTTGGCAATCAACCCATTTTGGGTGGGCTTGGTTGCGCTCCTGTAATTTTACATAGCTGACATTTAGTGCGAATGGTGCGAAGCAAAGTGCGTAGACCAGGTATGTGGAATTTTTTAAAAATGTCGTTTATTACTGACTCATGGTTTACATGTCTGTGGTTTCATGTTTAAATTGTCTGTGGTACCAGTCAGTTATAAGTCGCGTTACGTAGTGGTTTTTGGCAATATAATAGGGTTTTTCGTAGTTTCTAAAATCACTGTGGCATTTTCTAGACGTCCTCGCATGCGGACAATCCCGGTTTCATCGACAAATGGGCTTAGCTTCTTAAGTGGGCTAGTTTTCGGAAACGTGTAATTGCATCATTCTGATTTCATTTTTGAATGCATTGTTTTGAGCTAGCTTGAATAAAGAGTTTTGGTCCAATAGCAACTCTTCAGATGTTAGAAACGAAACCTCATTTGTATTGATTATATATTTAGATGGTTTTGTTGCTTTATTCTTAAGGCACTGAATGAATCGATGAACGTACGCCATGCATCTAACTGCTCGTTCCCATTTGGAAAAACGTTGGACGTCGACGAACAAGTTTTGAACGTTCACTTGAATTGCCACATGGTGGGTAACTTTTCGAAATTCGTCATGAGCTGTTTCAGTGATGTTTGTTGTCAGTTCAGGCCATTCGTCGCATGGTTGTCGCAGGAATTTTGGGCCATCGAACCATAGTGCTGCAGCTTGAAATGGATGTTGTTGATTTATTTTAGTGGCTAAATCTGCTACATTGAGCTTTGAAGGCCAATTTTCAATGGCTGTCGTTTCCTGTATTTCTCCAACTTTGAACATGTGTGATATCTTTTTATTTGTCGTGACTGAAGTTTACAGGATGAATAAAATTGCCAAAGATAGGGCTGAGCTATGTTATGGCCAAAGTGCCGTACTTTTCGAAAAATAGAATATTCAAACTCATGTACTTCATTCAAGTTTAATATTTAACTATCTCTCTTTATTTCTAAAATGCTCTGGTATTTAAAGCAAAAATACCACTATTAATTATGTTACAATCATTACAAATTCTTACACTATTTCTTGAAACTCCTCCCTACAATTTCATACTTACAATTTGTTTGTTTTGTTTTTCTAGTTTCCCCTTCGTTTCGTCATTGACTCATTGATTGGTTTTAATAAATTATGCCGCGCTTGCATTTGTGATGCGCTTGCCCTCGTGCTGCTAATTAGGTTAGCTGGCCAGTGAGTACATTGTTTACATTTGGTTATGACGAAATGTTTGTGACAAAAGAATGAATCAACGAAACAAACGAAACACAAAACGTCTTTATGTTATTAAAAACTAGCGTACCGTTAGCTGGCTGTGCTATGACACTACACCCTTACCCTTAAGCGAAAAATTATTTCTTGGAATGATTTTTAAAGAGAGGAGGAGATAATAAATGTATATACGGCTTAAAATATATTTCTTATTTATTTATATTTTAAATTATAAGTATCCTAGGTTATTTATAGTTATTAAATCTAGTTTCTTAATAAAGTATTTTTGTATATATTTTATATTTGGTGTATTTATGATTTGTGAAATACGAATAATAAGAAGTCAAGTTAATTTAATTTGTAGGTGTATTATTTACATGAAATGTTTGCTTATTGATAAGTTTTTGTGTATTTCTTTAATAAATTGTTATGGAGTTCTTTCGTCTTGCCGTTAATTTCAATGACCGAGTTGACTCCTTTTCTATCAATAATTTTATATGGTCCCTCATAAGGGCTCTGTAGTTTCTTCCTATTTTCTACTTTTACAAAAAATAAATCTCCTATTTCTAATGTTACGACATTTGTATCTTTATCGTATGCTATTTTTCTCTTATATTTTACAGTGTTTATTAAATCTCTAGCTTTGTTTATAGAAGTACTAAGTCTAATCCTTAGCTCATTTACATAATTGTCTAAATCATATATTTTTGTTGTTTGTTTGAGTGCATCGCTTGGTAGCGATGGCAATTTCCCAAAAACTAGCTCATACGGAGAGTATTCTGTGTCGACATGAGGTGTCGTATTATACGCAAAAGTATAATAATTTATCCACTTATCCCATTCGTAATCTTCAGCGAAGGAAAGCATGTATTGGTTAAGTACTCTGTGGTTTCTTTCTAGCGCTCCGATTGTTTGATGGTGATAGGGAGAACTAAACACTTGGCGAGTGTCAAGTATTTCACATACACTTGACATTAGCTCATTTGTGAATTCAGTACCACGATCAGACAAAAGTGTTTTAAAGCAACCGTACTTGAGTATGAGCTGCTCAACAAGGGTTGATGCGACTGTCTTAGCATCTTTTGTTTCGATCGGGTGTGCGATTACAAATTTTGTTAACTCGCATTGCATCGTTAAAATGTATCTATATCCATTTGAAATTCGTAACGGACCTACTGTGTCAATTGAGATCTTCTCGAAACTTGTAGCTGGTGTGTCTGTCAACACTAAACCTTCTTTTATGTGTTGTGTGGTCTTATTTTTGCTGCATTTTACACAGCTATTTATAAATTCTTTTACCATTTTTCTCATCCCTTTCCAAATATATCTTTGTTTAAGTCTTGAAATTGTTTTTCTTATTCCCATGTGTCCAGATGTGCTTGAATTGTGGAATTCTTCAATTAATTTGTATTGTTTGAGCATGTTTTTTATTTGTAGCGGAGATTTGTATACTAGTATTCTGATTGGCGAGGCTTCATTTTCTTTCAATGCATTGTATTTTTTTTTAAACATATTAATATCGATATTTTTAAATATAAAATCTTTATCACAAAGGGCTAGCTCCTTTATTTGTGAATTTCGTAATAAACGATGTAGCTTCTCCAACATCTCACCTAGGTGCGAAGGGTCATCGCTACACGTTATGTGCACTTCATTTTTAATTATATTTATGTCAAGCTTGCATTTTTCTTTTATATTGAATTTCATTCTTATTACCTTCCTTACGTCATTAAAGGATGTACATTCCCAAATATAGAGTTGATCAGACTCCTTGTGAGATATGTTACTCTCTTTAACACTTCCTTGGAGGTGTTGACTAGGGGGGTTGGTACCTTTATTTTTATTTTCGCTCGCATTTTTCTCCATATTTTTGTTCATATTTTCTGTTCTATCTTTAAGCTGTCTCTTGCTCCTTGTTACTACTTTTAGCTCTCTATTATCATTCTCTAATGTGGGAATTTCTAAGAATCTCGCTATCTATTTTTATACGTGATAACGCGTCGGCGTTAGTGTTGATTTTCCCTTGTTTATACACAATTTCGAAGTCATAGTCAGATAAGTCTAGTCTTATTCTAGTCATCTTGGATGATGGATTCTTATGCGAAAACAATGAGACTAGTGGTCTATGGTCAGTGACAACAATGAATTTTCTTCCATATAAATAAAGTTTAAAAAAATTTATACTCCAGTGTATCGCTAGCAGTTCTTTCTCAATTATCGGTTTGTTTATGTCGTGTTTCTGTAATGACTTGCTGGCGTAAGATATTGGAAGGTCGTGTCCAATTTCGCCTTGCGAAAGTACTGCTCCTAACGCAAAATCAGATGCGTCAGTCGTTAGAATAAAATGCTTCTCAAAATTCGGATACTGCAGAATTGGGGGGTCAACCAGTTTTTGCTTTAAAGTGCTAAATGCCTTCTCACATTCTTCTGACCAGATGAAAGGCGTCCCTTTCTTCAAGAGAGAATTTAAACATTTTGCTATTGCTGCAAAATCTGGAATGAAGCGTCTGTAATAATTACAGAAAGCTACAAACCTTCTGACTTCGTCCGCATTTTTTGGTACTGGGTAATTCAAAACTGCTTCATTTTTTGTTGGATCTGCTTTAATTCCCTTTTCTGTAATCAAATGACCAAGATATGTTACTTCCGACCTTAGAAATTGACATTTGCTTGCGTTAAGTTTTAAATTGTATTTTTGCAAGCGATCAAAGACTTTTTCTAAATTTTGGTTGTGGTGTTTTAATGAGCACCCAAAGACTATTATGTCATCAACATAAAGAAAAGCCTCTGAATTCAAACCGCTCAGAGCTATTGTAAGCATTCTCTGAAAGCTGTTTGAAGATATCTTAAGTCCAAAAGGTAAACGTTTAAAGTGATAATGTCCATCTTGTGTTGAAAACGCTGTTAATTGTCGTGAATCTTTGTCTAACGGTATTTGATGAAAAGAGCTCGTCATGTCTAACGTTGTAAAGTATTTAGCTCTTCCTAACATGTCTAAAACGTCTTCTAATCTTGTCAGTGGAAATTTATCATTGATTAGTTTCTCGTTCAGTTTTCTGAAATCTACTACCAAACGCCATTTCTTTTTGTCATCATTGCTTTTCTTTGGTACTAACAATAATGGTGCGTTATATGGGCTTACTGATGGTTCAATTATGTCATTGTCTATTAAGTTTGTAACTTGGTCGTTTATTTCGTTATATTGTGAAGGGGGTAGCCTGTAGTTCTTTATATAAACTGGTGTTGTGTCTGATAAGTTTAATTTTTGAGAATAAAAATTGTTGGTTGTAAGTTTTTCTCCTTCAAGGTGAAAAATAGATTGATATTTTCTGAATATATTTTTTAATTCTATTTCTGCGTTGTTGTCCAGTTTTAATTCTGTCATTAATTTTTTAAAAAGTTGGTTGTCTGTGTCCTTAGTCATTTTACTGTATGCGTTCATGACTGTGTACTCGCTTAGCTTTTCAGTTTGTGGTTTAATCTTATTCAAAATTACTTCTTTGTCGTTTATGTTCACTATTTTGATGTGGCAAATACCTTGGGAATGCTAACGAATTAGCTAGAAATACACCTTCCGCAAGTTCTTGGTTTAGAATTACACAATCTTCTTCAATGTTTAAGTTGATTGGAAAAATCATTTCTGATATACGGGCTATTCTATAAAGTGTCTGTTCTGGAATTTTCGTAATTATGGGTACTATATAATCAGTGTTGCCTATTGGAATTTTTATTGTGAACGTCTCGTAATCTATGCTGCATGTGTATTTAATCAAGAAATCTCTACCTAAAATTCTGTCTGTTGTGATAGGAAAATCATTATTAACTATGTGAAATTAATTTTCAGCACGGTGTTCTCCAAGACATAGTGTCAATTTTGTGACACCTAACGAGTGTATTTCTTCGTTAGTTATGCCTGATAGTCTGCATTTGCTATTAGTGTTTATTTCAAAATTTGCGTCAACTTCTTTGCATATAGAAATGTCTGCACCCGTGTCTAATAAAAATGTCAAAGCACGATTTGTTTGTTTGTATTTTAGAGTAACGTAATTGGTAAGATTTCCTGATATAAAGCAAATTCTTCTCTTATTTATTGTTGGCCATCCGGAGGTGCTTGAAAATTTTCCTCCGGGCCATCCATGTTACCCTGGTTGTTTATTATACGCATATGGTGTCTATTACCTCCTTGGTTGGAATATCTTTGGTTGTTATTCCTACTGTTGTTGTTATCGTATCTTCCTCTGACAGCGTTCTTGTTGTGTGTAAAATTTCTGTTGTTGTTATTGTATCTATTTTGATTGTTTTGTTGATTTGAGTTGTATCTGAAGTTGTTGTTACTTCTATTGTAGTTGTTTTGTTGCCTTGAACTGTACCTTAAATTGTTTATATTATCATTGAAATTGCTATTTCTGTTTACGTTTTGAGTGTTGTTCATATCATTGTAGTTCCGTCTAGGATGTTGTCTGTTAGGGTTTGCATGGTAGTTAAAAATTCTGGAGCTATTGTTTTGAATGTCGCGTTCAACTTCCTGTGCAATGTCTATGGCTGTGTTGAAACTGTTAGGTTGGGCTGCAAACAATGTAGTCTTTAAACGATCATCTAAACCGTTTTTGAAAATTGTTAAAGCGTATTTCTCATTCATGGTTTCTATCACTCCTTTTTGCTCACTTGTTGCACTGTTTCCTAACTCTTTTATTTGTAAACTATTAAGTTCTTATACTAGATTCAAAATTTTGTCTTTGAAATTTATAACTGAGTTATTTTTCTGAGTTGTTTGTGCTAACTGTGTGTGGATTTGAGCGAGTGTTACATTGCTCTTGTATCTTGCCTGTAAACGTGTTTTAAGATCTTCGAATGATGCTACATTTGAACCTAAAGCCGAACTACTGTACTAAGCTTTACACTAGTGATAAATTCGATTAAGGTTTTCTTCGCTTCATTTGTATAAGATTCATGTAGTAATTCTGTAATTTTTAAAAATGGTTCTAATTCTTTATGCTGTCCATTAAATATTGGTATGGCCTTTAGAGCCGTTTCTAAATTAAAAGCTGACATAATGTTTAATATTGGATTCTGATCTTCTGTGCTATTATTATCTATTAGCTCACCTTTTTCTATGAGAAATTCTTCTATTGCCTTAGCTTTGTCTTCGAAAAGTTTTAAATCCTCTTTTCCTTTTGTCTCAATTATTGATTTTCTTAGCTAATCTAGTCTACTTCTTATCTCCCTAATATATTTTTGTGTGTATTGCCTATTTGGTGCTTTTTTTAATTTTTTTAATATCTCATTTGCTAAATCTGTCTCCATTTATATTTATAGAAAAACTCGCGCAGTCATAGCTCGATTTTCGATACTCTTGAGTTTTATTGTGCATAACAGACATTATACTCGTATATATAATTACATTTTTCACATATTAAGTGCGGTTCGTGTTCTACGAAACCTGTCTTTATAAGGTTTTTATTACAGCATTTGCATTTAAAGCACTCACGATGCCATGCTTTGCCTTTATGTGCCATATATCTAATTTTACCTATGTCTATAATTTTTTGTTGACAATTTTCGCAATATTTACTGAAAAGTATTCCAAAACATCCTTGGTAGTAACTTTTTGTGGCGAATTTTATCATAATTTTTTTTTTTTTTTTTCAGTAAAATTTATTTGATGTTTTTAATTTCTTTATTAAATTATTTAAAATATGTTAAAATTCAAAATTTATTCAATTATTTTTATTGTGATATTAATGTTTTATACAGAGTTGCCTATGTTTCGCAACATTTGTTTTCTTACATAATTCTTATAGTATCTATTGATTATATATAGAATAGTCGCAATCATAAATATCGCACTTAAAATAGTAATGAAATAAAAGAAATTGCTGCCTTCGTTGTTATTGCTGTTGTTAGCGTTGCTGTTGTTGTTGGTGACGACCTCTTGCTTGTTGCTGAACCATCCCATGGCTGCCGTAGTTTAATTTTTCTTTCTGAATTTGGTTTATTAGCTGCCTTTTTTGTGTCGAATCTTTTACCAAAGGTATTATGTTATGTAATTGTGCAATCCTTTGTCTTGCTATTACCCTTCGGCCTCCTCGTGGTCTCTTTTGTTTCTCCTGAGCTGCGGTTTGGAATCTTCTATACTCTTTAAGTTCTTTATTTTGCGCTGCTGTTCTTTCCTTGTATTGTTCAATAGTTATTGCCTTTGGGCCGGCACGGATCGGTGTTGGTGTGTACGTTTGGATAGGTTCAGTTGCAGTAGTAACTAGTTGCGGCACGTATTCCTCTTGGAGTTGCTCTTGAGCGTAACAAGACCACTTTTTGAATATTTTATCAATTTCTTCTTGTTCGTTACAGCTTGACATGCTTCAAAATGCGTACTATTATTGTTGTTTCAGGAACAATTTTCAGGATGCAGGATCATTGGGGCAGGATCAGGAACAATTTTTCAGGATGCAGGATCGTTGGGGCAGGATCGCCATGTGATATCTTTTTATTTGTCGTGACTGAAGTTTACAGGATGAATAAAATTGCCAAAGATAGGGCTGAGCTATGTTATGGCCAAAGTGCCGTACTTTTCGAAAAATAGAATATTCAAACTCATGTACTTCATTCAAGTTTAATATTTAACTATCTCTCTTTATTTCTAAAATGCTCTGGTATTTAAAGCAAAAATACCACTATTAATTATGTTACAATCATTACAAATTCTTACACTATTTCTTGAAACTCCTCCCTACAATTTCATACTTACAATTTGTTTGTTTTGTTTTTCTAGTTTCCCCTTCGTTTCGTCATTGACTCATTGATTGGTTTTAATAAATTATGCCGCGCTTGCATTTGTGATGCGCTTGCCCTCGTGCTGCTAATTAGGTTAGCTGGCCAGTGAGCACATTGTTTACATTTGGTTATGACGAAATGTTTGTGACAAAAGAATGAATCAACGAAACACAAAACGTCTTTATGTTATTAAAAACTAGCGTACCGTTAGCTGGCTGTGCTATGACACTACACATGACGAACTGCTTTAATTTCCTGGGATCGGACCGAATCCAAAACAATACCGTTTTTGAGTCAGTCCAAAAGTGCGTTGCAGTTATTTTTAGATCATGACCTTTTTCTACTACATGACTTAGAATGATATTGGGCGTAGTGGTGCGACTTTAGCCTTGGCACATACAAGTGATACTCCAATATTACCTTGCCACATAATTCTAAAATAAACAATTGCTGCGTACGCGCTTTCACTTGCGTCTACAAATATATGAGCTTGTACCTCACTTGCTTTATTCGTTGTAAAACTAAAGTAGCACCTTGGAATGCTCAGATCTTGAACTTGGTGAAGCACAGACAACCATATACGCCACACACATAAAAACTCACTTGGAATGGCTTCATCCCATCCCGTGCCAACGCTCCAAATTCGTTGCATCAAAATTTTTATTTGTATCGTGTAGAACGAAATCAAACCCAGTGGGTCGAAGATTGACATAATTAATCGTAATAACTCTATTTTTGTTGGTGGTCTTTCACCATGTAAAATAGCTTCATTAGCTTTCGTAAATGAAAGGTTAAAAGAAAAATAGTCATCAGCGGTTTTCCACATCTCTAGTACCTTTTCGGCTTCAATTATGTGCTCAACAGTCCTTGCGGCTTTGCAGAAACTCGTCGCATTGCCTCCGTCACCTAACGCTGAACTTACTTCTGTAGAGTTGCACAACCAATTTCGTATGTGAAAATTCCCACGCTTGTGTACTTCCCGTACGTCTTTTGCTAACTGTATGGCTTCTTCAACTGTGTTGACGCTGTCCAGCATATCATCGACGTAATGCCTTTTAAGTATGGATAATTCGGCTCTTGGATATTCGTGTTGATGAATCGTGGCATTCAAATTTTTAGCGTATTGAGCAATTGACGGTGAGCAGCTGGCTCCAAAACTCATGACTTTAAGCACGTAAATATCTGCCTTTCGCGTAGTGTCTGCATTTCTCAATATAAAGCGTTGCGACTGCTGGTCCTCATCATCAATAGCCACTCGATGAAACATCTCGCATATGTCACCCGATATTCCAACCTTTCCAATTCGAAAATTGAACAGAACCTCGACCAGTGGGGTAAGCAGATCAGGGCCCTTCTCCAGACAGCTATTTAAGGAAACGCCGTGGCATTCTGCCCCTGCATCCCATACAATTCTAATTTTTGAAGGCTTGTTCGGGTTTCTAACTGAGAATATTGGTAAGTACCATTTTCTTGGATGAACTGCATTAGCTTCCGAAGTGCATAGCTTCCGTATGTATCCTTTGGCTTCCATTTGCGCGATGTGTTCATTTACGAAGCTTCTTAGCTCAGGATCTCTGCTAAGTTTCCTTTCGAAACATATTAGCCTTTTCATCGCAACCTCAAAATTTTGTGGTAACCTCTGGTCTGGTGACTTCCAAAGTAGCTTTGCAACAAACCGATTCTTGTCAAGCCGTACAGATTTTTTTAACAGGCTCTCTTGATCCGCGTTACAGTGCACGTGACTAAACTGCTATAGTTCCTCGTTCTCTAACTTGTAATTTTGCGCGATAAGTTTGTGCAGCGCCACATCGTCATTACATTCGCATACATGCAGCAGTGGCTCAGGCTGATAGCCTGAGGTGGTTTTCGAATCGCCAACTACACCATAAACTGCCCAGCCGAGACGAGTTTTAATTGCTGCTGGCTCATTTTGTTTTCCTTCTTTATATTTCAACTGCATAGTAAGATTTTTGTTACTAAGCCCGATTATCACCTTTGGAGTGGCATTACGATATGACTCAATACATAGACCTTTAAGGTGCTCGTATTTGCTGGAAAGTTCGTTATAAATTAATGTTTGTTCTGGTAGATCTAGCTTTTTGACTGATCGTGCACTTTTTAAGCACAGTCTTTTATTTGTTTTTCCTCTTGCAGAGATTTGAAGATCGATTACTTCAGAGTCTTGCTCTTAACGAGTTGAGCCATCTGTCAATTTCAAACAGAGCTGTGTTTTAGTGCCTCTTAAATTCAGAGCTCTTAGGATGCTTTCTTCTATCAATGTTGGCCCAGAGCCGTCGTCAAAAAAGAAGAACACGTCGATTGATTGGTTTTTATTGTAAATAGTCACGGGTAAAATTTTTAACAAAATAATGGAAGTCTGCAAAAAATGTGCCGAAACAACCTCTGAAAGTTGATCAGCGTTCGATTCGTGCTTGTGAAAAAGTGGATGATGTTTAGCAGTACAGCTGTTAACACCACATTCTTTACGCTCGCGACAAAACCTTAAGCCATGTGGTTTTAAGCAGATTCGGCATAATTTATAATTATTAACAACTTTCCATTTATTGCCGTAACTTAACCATTCGAATTTATTGCAATTTGTAATAAAATGGGAGCCGCTGCAGTTACAACAACGCTGTGCTTCTTCTATACTTTTTGTATTATCGGTTGAATAAAAACTAACGCGATGAACTTTTCGTTTTTCATTGTCAGGTCGTGCAGTAGTCTCGCGGCTTCTGCTATGTCAAACAATCAATTTGCAAATACAACCATATCGACAGGTTGCACTGTCCGAGCATAGATTGCCCAGTTTAATTGTATTTGCGCAGGCAACTTTTCTACAAGTTCTTGAACCAAAATGGGGCTATTCAGGTACGCGCCTAAATCAGAAGCTTGCATAACTGCAACTACATTTTTAACATCTAAGGCAAAATTCACAATCTTCTCTAATTTATTTACATTTATACCAGACGTTCTAATTTTTAATATCAAGTTATTATGTGTTCCGGTCTTCCAAAAATCATCCTTAATGTTGACATTATCTCAGGTACCAACTCCGGCAGAGTTAACCTGCTGCTCACATACTCAAGTGCCTTTCCTTTGAGAGAATGCTGCAAACGGAGCAGATTTTCGGCATTCGTGAAACCGCATAGCTTTGTTGAGTTTTCGAAATTGTTTAAAAAAGAGGCCACTCCTCAGGCTTTCCACTGAAAACTGTAAGATCGTTTGAAACAACCTGGCGTGCGTACATTTGACGCACATTAAGATCGTCGGCGCAAGGCATCTGTGAGCGTACTGCAGCCGCCATGTCAACAACTCCCTCGCGACTGCGTTCCACATTGACGCCACTTAATGCAGCGACCTCACGTTCACGTCCTACCTCACCACCCGTTTTTATGTCGCATTTTGTCGAAGTACACATCTTTTCAATAGCTTCTGATGGCTTAGTGCCACCTGCTATGACCTCACAGAGATTTAAATTGCCAACACTACTAAACCCTTGCGCCGGTAACCAGCCCACAACGCGCTGTTTCACGTTTTCCGCCTCTTCGACCTCATTGTCTGAACAATCAGAGTCATACCTTAACATAACCTCAAATTTTTTTCTTATGTAATGCATACTCGCTTTATGCTCTTCGATCATTTGTAATTCAAGCTCTTTGCGTCGGCTTTCTTTCACGGAGCCACACTTGCTTGCACATTTTGAAATATTCACACCTACCTGAGGTCCATGCATAGTACTGTTACCTTGTATTGAAGCAATTTCCTCTTTGCTCGTAGATATTCGCTGCTGCGCTACTTTCCGCCCTTGGACATCCACTCGAGTTTGACCTTCCGCTGGCACTTGGACTTCAGTTGCGCCCGTTGGGGCTGCTTCGCATTCACTACACTTCCAGTCAAAGTTTTCAATGTCCGAATTAACGTTCACACACTGAAAGTGGAACCAACTGTCGCATGAGTCACACTGCACCATGCACGAGTTATCGATCTCACGACATAAAGAGCAGCTCTTCCCTGAAGTCGACTTATTTTCCATCATAGAAATATCTCAAGCCTTTTAGTCAATTATTAAAAAAAAACTGTTAAGTCTTCAATATTCTTAACTAGTTAATGGCACGGATTTTAAACCACACTTGGAGCAGCAGCAACTCACCAAATTGAAACACTTATTTGAAAAATTCAATTTCGCTTTATTGTGCAGTGGGGCAGCTCGCGTAAGGCTTGCTTTTTAATACTAAGAATATATAAACTAAAGAATCAAAGGAATATTTTAAAGTAGAAAATTAAATTATATCTTACATTGATTTTCGACCGCTTGTTGAAGTTTAAAAAGTTAAATGGATAAAGAAAAATGGTGTCTTTTAATAAAACAGTAATAAAGCAGTTATATAAAATATGAAAGAATCAGCTAACACAGATAAAATAATAAAGAGCTGGAGTTGCCACCTAAACTGCAAAGCGGAGTTGCTAACAGTAACTAAAAGACAGCTTGGTATCAAATATTATACCTAAATCTTTTATAATATTATCTCATAGAAAAACGCTACTGTTTTCATAAGAATAATTATATAAAATCGGAGAATTCTTGTGGGAGTAACTCAAAACTTTACATTTTGAATAATTTAAATTCATCCCATTGTTATTACACAATAAAAGAAATAATCTTATGTCTTCCTGCAAATTGAAGCAATCTGATATATGCTCAACTTTGATAACAATTTTTAAGTCGTCCGCATATAACTGGCATTTGCTGAACTGAAAAATTTGTGGAATATCATTAATAAACAACTTGTTCACTCCGGCACTATTTTGTGCCAGGGGAGTTAACTTCTGCTCTAAGCTTCTAGCGCTTACAAGAATTAGAATAAAACGCTTCGCTTGACTGCTGTTAATCAACTGATTTATTATATATAAAATAAGTTTAAATAACTTATAGGCTAAGCAAAAGAAAACCGGTTTAGATTGTTGAGAGTAAGTAAATGGTATACATTAATAACGCACAGTGGCGTGTTTTTAGCCAATTAGCATAAACATTCTCCCCACCTTGAAAGTTGCTACTTTCTAAATACAAAAATTGATATAAAAAATTAAAATGGAGAGATTTCAAGAGATCATAAAAGGTTGCATTGAAAAGTTAAATATGAATTTTTACAATGTGTGTTAAAGATGAAAAGAATAAAACTTAAACATAATCCAAAGGTAGCGGACAAATTTTATGAATGTTTCTTTTGAATATCCCTGAAGCTGTCCGAACTGATACGACTCTTACTAGCTTGTCTTCACCGTAAAATATTTCTTGAATTCTTCCAAGTAGCCACTTTTGAGAAGGCACATTTTCCTCAGCTATCAGCACTAAGGTTCCAATTTGAATATTTTCGCAAGCTGTTGTCCATTTACGGCGTTCTTGCAACAATGTGAGGTATTCTTTAGACCACCTGCTCCAAAATATCTGTCTTATGTGCTGAATGTGTTTCCAGCGGTTGACGGGCGGAACATTTAATTCGTCTTCGCTGAATGGCTCAGGAATGCAGTTAAGCGGTCTTCCAGTTAAAAAATGGCCCGGTGTAAGAGCTTCCAAATCATTTGGATCCGATGACATGGGATACATTGGCCTCGAGTTCATTATCGCTTCGATTTCTGCGACAACAGTAGATAATTCCTCGAAAGTAAGATATGCGCCGTTGATGTGGTGAACCAGCATATTTTTTGCAACTTTGACAGCACTCTCCCAAAGCCCACCCATGTGTGGGGATTGGGGAGGTATAAAGTGAAAGTTAACGCCTCGCTCTGCACAAGCATCAAATATTTCGGTTTGCGCTACGGTGTCGCCAAATTGCTGAGCTAGTTCTCTCAGCTTGCGAGCTGCTCCAGTAAAATTTGTGGCGTTATCGCAGTACAAATCTGAACTCAGACCACGACGAGCAAAAAATCTCCTTAATGCGCAAAGAAAGGCTTGGGTAGACAAATCTGAAACAACTTCAATGTGGCAAGCTTTTGTGAGAAAGCAAACAAAAATTGCTAAATAAGCCTTGACAGGTCTCTTGCCGCGAATTTTAAAATGAATTGTTATAGGACCGGCGAAGTCCATACCGGCCTTCTGAAACGGATGAGAGTTTCCGACTACGCGAGCTTGAGGAAGATTGCCCATTTGCTGCTCTATAGCCCTTGGTCGTTGTCTAAAACATGAAATGCATGACCTAACTACCTTTCGAGTTATCTTTCTGGCATTTAAAACCGCTGTCTTATAAACGCTGATAAAGCTTGAGGTCCTGCATGTGAATTAATTTTATGCAAATAGGTTGCAAGGGCAACTGAAAACACATGCTGACTTGGTAAAATTGCTGGATGTTTGGTTGTAAATTTTAAATCAGACTTAGATAGTCTGCCTCCAACACGCAAAATTTTCACGCTACCCGAATCATCGATAAATGGATTTAATTTTTGTATTTTTGATGATTTTATGCAGCAATTAGAGTTAATTGATAGAATTTCTGAAGCAAACGCGGTCTGTTGAATATTGAACAAAATATAATTAAGTCCTCCTCGAAGTTCTGAAACTGTAACGGCTGATGAATACGGTGTATTTGATCCACCTAATAATATTAAGCGAGCATTACGCAACCAACGATATACATAACTGAACGTACGATTCAACTTTAAAAAACTGTTAACAAATTTACAAGTAGTCACTTGATCTACAATAACATTTGAATTTGCAGTAAGGACCACATTATTGCGACGTTCTTCCAGGTCAAACATTTCGTTAACTTCTCCGAATTGAGGTTGTGGAGGCCAACACGACCTATCTAAACTCAAAAAATCTGGACCCTTAAACCAAAGGAGGCAATGCTTAAGTTCGCTTGGCCACATTCCTCTAGAAATAATATCTGCAGGGTTGGACTTGGAATCTATTTTGCGCCAATCCGTTATTCGAGAAAGCTCCTGAACTTGTGCTACTCGATTGGCGACGAATGTCGTCCATCGAGATGGATGTGATGATAACCAGTGAAGAACTATCGAGGAGTCGGTCCAATAAAACACAGAATTTATTTTAATCGATATTATTTGCCTAACGCGTTCCATTAGCTGAACAAGTAGAACAGCTCCCTGTAATTCTAAACGGGGTATTGATATAGCCTTCACAGGTGCAATCCTTGATTTTGCGGTTAGTAAATTAATTGAAATGTTTCCTGCCTTGTCTACCGTCCTCAAATAAATAGTACAACCGAACGCACGATTAGAGGCATCTGAAAAGCCATGCATCTCTATATTAAGTGCTAAAGAAATATCAGCAACTGCACGTGGAAAATTAAATTGGGAAACTAATCTCAGCTCTTGACGATATTTTTGCCATCTAGTATGTAAGTGTTGTGGCAAAGACTCGTTCCCATTCCAACTTAAGCAGCCAAAGCTCCTGTAAAAAAACCTTTCCTAAAACTATTATCGGATTAAGCAATCCCAACAAACAATTGCGCTAGTTCCGACAGCACGATTCGTTTTGATATTTTTGAAGAGAATTCATTCGTGTATGCAAACTTAAAATTGTCTTCTCCTGAATACCATAACACTCCCAAAGTTTTGGCACAATCATCCGACTCAATACTCAATGGCGCTTGCTCTAAATTAATATCTGGAGATTGAATTTGGGACATTATGTTGGACCGCCATTTATGTAGTTGAAATTTGCCAAGATTGAGAAGCTGAATAATCTCGTTTTTCAATAAAAGAAGCTCATCGACAGTGTTTGCGCCAGCTAACATATCATCCATGTACACATTATTTTGCAAAATTTTACTACCTATCGGATATTTCTCTTTCGAGGTCTGAGCTAAAAACTGTAAGCATCGTACTGCTAAATATGGTGCTGAATTCGTACCGTACGTTACGGTTTTGAGACGCAAAACATCTACCTTGTGTGACTTCTCATCGCGCCACAAGATACACTGCCAATTACAATCTTCTGAATTTACTAAAATTTGCCTGTACATTTTAGATATATCTGCTGTCAAGGCGTACTTATTGAGACGAAATCTTATTAAAATGTCAAAAAGCTCTGGTTGAATCCTAGGACCGATGAGCAGATTATCATTCAAAGAATAGCCATTAGAAGATTTGCAAGAGGCGTCGAAAACAACCCGTAATTTGGTAGACAAACTATTTGGTCTTAAAACCGCGTGATGTGGCATAAAATATTTTAATTCTGAGAAAGATAAAGGTGGAACTCGTTCTAAATGATCCAGCTTGCGATATTCTTGGATAAATTTCGAATATTCTTCTTTGAGCTCTGGGTCGCGACCTAGCTTTCTTTCTAAACCTTCCAATCGTTTCAACGCGATCGAATAAGATTCACCAACCCCTACGCCTGGATTTTTAAACGGTAGACGCACCACAAAACGCCCCGAAAGAGTTCGCTGCACGGTATTCAAAAAATAGTTTTCGCATTCTTGTTCCTCAGGAGAAAATTTTGGTGACTTCGTATTAACTGCCTCGCATTTCCAAAATTGTTCTACCATATCAATCAGCGATTGTTCCTTCTCCACGGCGCTATTTGAGACTATATTAGATTTTAAGCTTGAACAGCTCTTATACTCGCCCGCAACCACCCATCCTAAAAGGGATTTTTGAATAATAGGCATATTTTCACCTAACCTGATTTGTCCTACGGATAAGAGATTAATGCCCCTATTATGGTTTACAACTTTGCTTAAAGTTGAGTTGTCATATCAAAATCGGTATTATGACTTACAACACAACCAAACTTCTGGCTTCAAAGTTGTCTTTCCAGTTGTGTATGCACACTTTTTGGCATTATGAATTACAACCGAACTTGGATGTGGTTGTGTCAAATGTCAAAATTTTACAACTGCATTAATGAGGTTGTCTGCAAGTTGTGTTATGAAGGAAAAATGGCAAATAACTTATAAGTTGCAACAATTATTAATAAAAAAGATTTTAATTAATATAAATAATGTTTAGGAAAGTAACTACTAAAAAACAATTTGAGAGGATGATTTCGTTGCTAGAGAAGTATCCAGATGTGGCTAGGGGAAAAGGGCATTTTGGATCTAGCAAGCAGCTGACCAGTGAGATCTGGTCAACACGCTCACCACAGGAATGGCAAAGGGTTTGTTTATAAGTGAAATAAATATAAAAAAAATTTGCAAAAATATTATTTTATTAATAAATATTATTTTACAACTAGGTCAACTTGAAAGAAATTTGGTCAACAAAAAAAAAAAACATTTCCGCAGCAGGATCAGGTCCGTCACAAGAGATTAGTTTGACTCCACTTGAAGAAAGTGCTGCTGATTTGATATCCATCCTCAAATGCTGATGAAAGGGAAAATTATTAAACCATTTGAACTGTCAACTGCCCAATTAATGTGTCCAAACCACAAGCCGTTCTCCACTTCTTCCCAGCCAATCTCCTGCACATCAAAGCCGATCTCTTGCGCATCCTAACCGATCTCCTGCGCATCCTAGCCGTTCTCCTACATATCCAAGTCCATCTCTACAGCCTCTCCGATCGCCTACTCATCCTAGCCCATCTTCACAACTTAGCCAAAATGTTCCAAATCCCAGCCGTGGGCGATTTACCAAAGTAAACAGCATTGAGGAAGAACGTCTCAATGCTATTAAAACACAAACAAAGAACCAAACAGATATTTCGAAAATTTTTGTAAAATTTTTTTGAAACTTTTTCTATAAACTCTTTTAACTTTCAGTTACACCAATATATAAAACAGTGAAAAAGATAAACAGCTGTTTTTGTATATATTCGGCTGTCAAAATTCCATTAAATTCTATTACAATTTTTAAAAGTATTCCATACAACTCAACTTAGAATGGTTGTAAGCCATAATACCAACAAATATTCCAGTGGTGTGCTAAGTTGAGTTGAGTTGTAGACAACCCAACTCAGTTTGGTTGTAAATCATAATAGGGCTATAAAAAACGTTGATACTCCAAGCAGCATATCGAGAACCCTTGATTCGTTAAATTTCGGATCAGCAAGCTCTGAATTTTTCGGTAAATTCCATTTGCTTATGTCTAAATCAACATTCGGAGAATACTGAGTGATGGCAGGCATTATTAAGAACTCAAGACTATCCGAAAAGTTTGTCAGCCTTGAACGAATTACGGTCTTTACCTTGCCTAAAGCTTCAGTTTTCACACTGCCTATACCATTAATTGTCACTTGATTGTATTCTATGTTAATTTTTAACCTTTCAACAAATTCAGCAGTAATAAAATTTAGCTGACTTCCAGAGTCTAGAACAGCACGACAAGATACTAATTTTCCTGCCGAATCCGGGACATACAATATTGCGGTTGCAAGAAAATTCACAGCTTTTGATCCTAATAATGAATTGTACAGAGAGCTTGAATTTGAATAGCGTGATATTTCAGGAGTTTCTGTCGATTCTACTAAACTAGTCTCTGGTGACGTAAGCATTAAGTTTGCTCTTACGCTCATTTTATCTTTGTTTTTATGCTTCTCTTCCCTATGCAATAAGTCATTATGCGCACCACCGCAGCTTACACAATGAGGAGCTTTGCATTCTTTAACCGCATGTGCTTTTAGTAAACATAAAACACAAAGAGAGTGCTTTTTTATTTCAAAATAGCGCTGAATGGGTGATAGCTTGAGAAACTCTGAACAACTAGCTACTGCATGATTTCCTTTACAGCTTGGACAAATTAACTTTTCCCGCTCTTGGCAGGTCGTAAGAGAAAATGATTGTGGCTTTTTTGATTTTTCAAATTTGGAAGTATATTTTGTCGCTTGTTGCCGTTCATGTTTGGATTCAAATGAAGAGTGTAAACCGTTTAACTCGCGATTTTCAAGAGTAGTGCATCGATTCGCAAGAAAAGCAGAAAATTTTTCCCAAGAAGGCAGTTCATCACCTTTAACATGATCTTCCCATTTTTTTAATGTTTCTATGTCGACCTTTGAGCGAATGAGGAAATAAATAATAACATTGGCAACCTCTTCGGTGCTGCCTAAAGAACTGAGAGCCCTTAAGTGAGAATTAACGTTATCAATCAACTCTCTTAAGGTTGATGGGCTTTGGCGAGGAATTCGCGGATATTCAAACAAATCCTTTATGTGAGCTTGAAAAATAATCGATTTCTTCTCAAAGCGGCTTTTTAAAAGACTTAAGGCATGAGCATAATTCTCACCAGTAACCTCCAGCGATTCAATTGTACGCAGCGGAATTGGGCCCAATGCCGAGCGCAAATGCACGAATTTGGATAAATTGTCCAATTCCGAGTCGTTGTTTATCAACGATGAAAATGCGTTAAACCAATTTATCCACTCCGTGTACCTGCCAGAAAATGACGGAATTTTAAGTTTTGGCAAATTGGACAAACGAGCAAGGGCAATAGTGCCATTTTGATTAACCGAACCAAAATGGTGAGTTGATTCCAAATTACTTACGTTGCGACGATTATGTTCCGAAATACTATTCAAAATGTACGACTTTACTTCGCAGTAGAGTTCCTCATAAGCTTGACGCTTAGCAAACTCATTTGGTTCCTCATTTTGCTCAATTTCCGATTGAACGTTATTTAATTGTAAAAATATCGACTCAGCTATACCGGCTCGAGTTTCGAGTTCTGCAATTGTCATTGAATACGATTTTTCTTCGACTATAGACTTTATTTTTTCTAAGGATTTAATCAAGTTTTCCCGAGTCGGGCATAATACCGAATTTTTCGCCTTAGGAGGCATTTTAACTGCGCTCGAAATAAATTAACGAGTTAAAACGTTTGAAAACCGACCGAAAACTTAGAGTATATAAAAACTGTTAAATGTATTGTTTGCCACACGATGACGTAATGAACGAATATATTGAACCTGCGTGTCTTTCGTTCGTGCTAACAGATGTTATGTATATACAAGCATAACCCGTTCAATATGATACTTTAGACCTCGTGTCTTGCAAAATTTTGTTTGCTATTTTCCTCTTCTTTTTTAACAATTTAAAACAAATTATAATTTATAGGAAATACTTTTATTACCTACGTATGACCAACTTGCACGAGGTTTATTAATACCTATCGCCTTTCCTTGATCAAAAAGAATAATTTTTGCCTTACGTAATCTGTGCTATATCCACTGATGACCAAAGTGCAGTATGTTGTCAGACCGTGCTCAGTTGTCCGCCGTAGTTATGGTTGATTCCAATAATATTTTAATGTTACGAATATTTAATTCATCAAAACTGGAATCGATTTCGAAATCCACAAAGTAAGCGTGAAAGTTATTAAGGTTATAAGTAAGTAAAACCTTGCTCTGCTACCAATGTTCACTCCGGCACTATTTTGTGCCAGGGGAGTTAACTTCTGCTCTAAGCTTCTAGCGCTTACAAGAATTAGAATAAAACGCTTCGCTTGACTGCTGTTAATCAACTGATTTATTATATATAAAATAAATTTAAATAACTTATAGGCTAAGCAAAAGAAAACCGGTTTAGATTGTTGAGAGTAAGTAAATGGTATACATTAATAACGCACAGTTGGCTAAGCAAAAGAGAACCGGTTTAGTTAGTTGAGAGTAAGTAAATGGTATACATTAATAACGCACAGTGGCGTGTTTTTAGCCAATTAGCATAAACACAACTTAAAAAGCTAAGATCCTAAGTGGTTACCTCAGAATTAACAACAATAGGCTTTGAATAATGGTTATCTACTTTAACAATTAATTTGATAAATAGGAAGAAATCTTTCTCAAAAATACGGAATGAAACCATAACTTTGCAAGTTTTAGTAATAAAATCGAATGAACCAAACTATCAAACGCTTTTACGAAATCGGTTTAGAGTACATCAAATTGCAAGCTATCTTTAACAGTATTGAGACAAAATTTAAAAATTGTTAGATTAGTGCAAGTTGATCTACCCGCGTAAAAACCATGCTGATGCGCTACAATATAATTTGTATTCTCAGAAAATAGTCGCATATTGGAAAAATAGCTTAAAAATCTTAGGAATAACTGATAGCTTAACAATCGGTCTATAGTTTTCTATTAAAATTTTTTGACCATTTAAAAATAGGGCAGCTTGTAAGACTTTAAAGACTTCTTCGTATGAAATTCTTATACTAGACACATTTGCAATCTGGTTAATGTTTAAAAGGCCATCATAATTATTTGGCAATGCAGCATTATTAAAAACAGACCCCAAAAAATATACAAACAATGCGGAATATTCTTGTGAGCTATTCTAACATTTATTTTTGTACTCCATAGATTTGGGAATTACATACGATTTACGTTTAGAGTTTATAAATACCCAGAAAGACTTGGGGTTAGATTTAATTCCAGATTCGATAAAATTTAAATACTATTTATATAAGAAGTTTGAAAGAAAGTCGAATTCCTTACGACATAAAACAAAATTAGCTTTATCAGTTTGTGCATTTGTTTGCCTAAATTTTCTATGCGCTTTATTTCTTATGTTTTAAAGGTGCAACAAACGACGAATATACCAGAGTAAGTTAAATTGCCGATAATATTTTTTAGTTGGCAACAACAGCATCAGCATTGGCCTGCTGTTTTTAAATCATGGTATTTTTTATAAAATATTTTATTTCTTCATTTGCTTTTTTTTTCGGAGTAGTAAATAATGATATATCTGGAAAATTATTCTTTTTATCTCTTTGTATCTCATTAAATATCTTTTTTAATCTGTGCATAGATATTTCTTCAAATATTTTATCATTATTCACTAGCGCTAATTTATTTAATATTTAAATGTTCATGCTCTGTATAAGATAACATTTCTTTCAAAATCAATTTTAACTGATAATGTCTTATGATTGTATCTAACATGTAACATCTTTTGAAATTCATATATTTCACAATTTTGGCCTTTCTTAATTTCTTTCATATATTCAAATTTTAACTTTCTTTTTAATCCTTTAGTATAAGATGATCAGTCTTCACTGGCGATGTGTCCCGGGCAAGAATTCGAAACAATTCCCACGAAAATTACCTAAATTCGAAACAATTCCCACGAAAATTACCTTTTTCCCAAAGTAACATAAATTAAATACCACCAAAATTCCCACGCTAAAGGTAAACAAAAAATTCCCACAGCAATTAAAAAATACCAAAAAAAAATCCCACGATCATTAAAAATTACCACAATAATACCACGCGTTTTAAAAATACCACAAAAAAACCCATATACATTTAAAAATCCCACAAAAAATTCCATACGTACTAAAAAATACCACGAAAAATCAATCAAAATATTTTTTAACTTTTTTAATTTTAAAAAATTTTTTGTAAACTTAACGCTTGCATGCAGAAATGTAGAAATTTCAGAAAAGGTCAGAATTTTAAGGTCAGAATTTTGTTCAGAAAAGAATGCGCTATTAGTTTTTATGCAATTTTGTGATGTCAACTTGTTCTTAAAACAAATATGCAATTTAATCGTTTATATTAAGGGTAAGTTCGAAGAAATGTACAGCGTAAACTTATAGCTTTACTCTTCTGTATATATGCGTCGATCATCGGATACTATGATTAAGATTTTGCTTAATAAAAGTAAAAAAAAAAAATGTTAAGAAAAAATTCCCAAATTCCCATGAAATTAAAAAATACCACGCTGAATTACCACACCAATTGAAAAATACCACGCTGAATTAAAAAATACCATGGGAATTAAAAACAAAATTGCCCAAGATCAATTAAAAATTGCCACGAATGGGATTTTTTTCCACAATACTGGCAACCTTGGTCCCGGGGTATTTCTTTTATTGTATCACTACTTTCTTTATTTTTCATTGCTCTAGTCAGCACATTTTGTGCTTGTGACACATTTTGTGTCGGTAGTATTTCTAATTTTTCTGAGCTTAATTCTATTATTGATAACGCATCAGCGTTCGTATTCATACTACCTTGTTTGAATATGATGTCAAAATCATAATCCATTAAATCTACTCTTATTCTGGTTAATCTAGAAGATGGGTCGTCTTTATGAGTAAATACACAAACTAGTGGCCTACGGTCTGTATACACTCTGAATCTTTTACCATACAAATATGGTCTAAAATTATTTATTCCCCAATGTATTGCTAATTTTTTTTTTCAATTACTGCGTTATTTATCTCTTGTTTTTTAAGGGATTTACTTCTTGCAAATGCTATTGATCTATCATTACCTATTTCTCCATGAGAAAGTACAGCACCTAGCGCATAATTTAAAGCATCTGTCGTCAATATAAAAGGTTTTGAAAAATCTGGGTAACTTAAGGGGATGGTATTGTTTTAAAAAAACTTTGTTACATTTTTTTATATTTTTTCTGAATATACAACATTTCAAGTATTTTGTAAAAATTTCAAGTAAATCAAGCTTAAACTAATGAAGATACAGCGTTTCAAGTGAGCGGACCTCATACTCGATTTTTATACATACATGCCTGACAACGTTGAATTATCATAAAGATTTGCAGCATGCACTTTCAATGAAGGATTTTTTGCTTTATTGTCCTTTTTGAATGAATAGGCATCTCTACAGGCCCAAATGCTCACAATTGGTAGCGAGCATTTAACGAATTACGGATAACCATAGCGGACGAACAAGCTGCAAGTATAACTAAAGAGGGTAGAATGCAACGCAGGCAAAAGCAAAAATATGCATTGGACATCCTGAATGACAGCGTTTTACTGTACTGATTGATGATTCTGTGAAAGAATACAAAATTATTTATTATTTATTTTTGATTTTCGATAAAAAAAACTTTAAATCGATTTTCTTGAAAACAACATTTTCGAAGTCGATGAACACGATGCCGCAAAATCTATTCGACTATCGTTTTGAAATTTTTTTAAACTATTGCTACACATAAATCAACTGGTAATGCTGAAGCGTTTTTTTCTTCTTCTTTTTTTCCTATTTTAAAAAATAAAATAACCTCAATTTTTCAGCGAAAATTGCGTTTTTTACTTCAAAACGCTACCAAAAAAAAACATTTAAAAAACTCTTCGGTATTACCTCGGAAAACATATTACCTTTTAAACTAATTTTGAATTTTTTCAGATGATCCGCTAACCTCTAATCGTGTTCACAGCAAAACAACTTTTTTTCGAGTCGCCTTCGGAGAATCGCTGTAACGGATTTAATTATCGATAATTTTGAATTTTTTTTTTCCAAATATACTTAAAAAGTCAAGCTATAACATGTTTATGAAATAAATGCACCAACATTATTCATGTCTCAAAAAAAAACATTAAAACATGTTGCTTAAACAGTACCATCCTCTTAATACAGGTGTGGTGGTGCTCTGTTACATCACCACATTCCCTCTACGAATGGGTGACAATCTTGACGCGATGTAGAGGCTTAAGTTGTAAAGACACAATGGCTATTGAGTTAGGCTTTGTGGAGCAACGAACTAAAAGTCACCCCCCATTTCTAAGGTTGTAGACGCCATGCCGAGGGAGATAGCACCGATGGTGCAGGGTCTAGGGGTATTAGATCGCGAATGGTGTCTCCTCAGGGCAGCCCACTCCCTGTTGTATACTAGTAGGGTAGGGCGGATAATGGGGATCTCTGTCCGTCCGGTCCGTATATTTCTCCCCAACTCGTGGGATTTTTATGGAAAATAAAAACAAAAAAAAGGAAGGGTGCGCTGAGGTAACGAGTCCTGAAGCGGTGGAGTCCCAAAAGGATTTAATCGTGGAAGGGTGCCGGAAGCCGCAAGGTGACCTGCCGGGCCTGGTGGACGATAAAACTCCGAAAGGAGTGGAATTGTCAGCCAGTCCCGTCGGAGCTGCATCGATAGGGAACGACGCTGATTCCGAGGCAAAGCGACTCCGTGTTAGGGAGAAGCAGAAGCGGAGGAGGAAGCGAAAGAGGGCGGGCACAACCGCTGGGGAGAATGCTTTGGAGTCCCCCGTCAGTAAAATGGCGGACCAATTCCAAAGCATGTCATGCGATGAGTCCACCCCGGAGACGAACGAGCGGAAAAGATTCAGGGAGCAGCCTGGACCTTTCGGCGAAGTCGTTACAGGGACGACTCGAACCGGTGAGTCGGAAGGTGGACAGCTTACGGCTGTTAGCTCTTCGGCTAAGGATGGGGAAGGTGGACATCCTGTAAAGGTTGATAGCCCTCCACATAAAGGAAGGACGATGGGAGCTGGTGGACGACCCTCAAAAGTCGATAGCCAGGGCAAATCGTGGAGGGCTGATAGCCAGAAACCGAGCGGTAGTAAAACTTTGCCAAAACAAAGGGTTGCGGACGCGAAGTCGAAGGCTTTAGCTGGAGGAAGATCAAACCAGGTAGGGGTTATTGGAAGCTGCCGGACATCCTATGCTATGGTAGCAGAAAAAGACCTCTTAATGGGCATCGTAGATTGCTCCATCGATGGTCAGTTGGGAGAGTCTCAGTTAGCGGTCTTTAAATCCGCTCTCTTGGAGTCTCTCGACACCATCGATGAGAGTGATGGCGATGTAGGTTTTGTGGGCAATGCAAACTTGGAGGATGGAATAATTGTACTTAAGTGCAAGAACCCATCATCCAAGGTATGGCTGTGCCGAAACGTGACAAAGCTCAAGAACTTATGGGAAGGGGCTGAGTTGCGGATCGACCGACTGTACGCATTGAAGGACGTTAGAAGGATGTTCATCTTTGTCTACGGAACTTCTGAAGGCAAGGAGGTCATCCTTAGGAGGTTGCAGACCCAGAACCGGTGCGTTGCAGACACTTCTAAATGGAGAGTTAGTAACGTAACGAAGTTCGGAGATGCAAAGAAAGGAGGCGTCAAGCTCACCGTGTGGTGCCGGAAGGATGAGATGGAGGCAATCAGGTTGGCAGGAGGGAAACTCAACTGCGGCCTTGATCAAGCTCTCATCAAATTCGAAAAGGATGCAAGGTGAGTGCGATGGAACCCCTGGTACGGGGCTGGTGGGGAATCCTGCAAGGGAAGAACCACCAGGGCGGGTGGTGGGCCCGTACCAGGAAAACCTCAGTGTGTGTCAACTCAATCTACACCATAGTAGGGCAGCATCAGCAATGATGATGCATTGCATGGAGGAGGATGGAATTGACATAGCAATGCTTCAGGAACCTTGGATTCTTCACAATAGAATTAAAGGTCTCTCAGAGCGAAAGGCCACGCTGTTCCAACCAGTAACAGATGGCAGACGACGGACTTGTATCTTGGTGAGACATGGTATAATAGCGGTGCATATGCCACACCTATGTTCCCCGGATCTCACCGTTGTGAGAATTGGAGATGGTACAGGTGCTTGTATGGTAGCTTCAGCGTATCTTCCCTACGACTCTCCAGACCAACCACCTTCAAAAGAGGTGGAGAATCTGGTAAAGTACTGTGAGGAAAGGAACATTGGAGTGATGATAGGATGTGATGCTAATGCGCACAATACTGCGTGGGGTAGCACCAACAACAACGACAGAGGAGAGCAATTGCTTGAGTTTGTGGAGAGGTACAATCTGTTGGTAGCAAATAGAGGAGCACAACCGACTTTCGTTGATGCGAGGCGAGCGGAAGTGATTGATGTAACTCTCATCTGCAGGAAGATTCTGAACAGAATAAAAAATTGGAGGGTCGTGGATAGGCTAACCATGTCGGACCACAGATCCATACAGTTTGAATTCAAGTACGGAATCCGACGCCAGCGGAATCGCAGGAAGGTCACGATTCCCAAGAATACAGATCCTGCGAAATATAAGGCGAAGTTGAGGGAAACACTGACCCAAAAAGCGATAAAAGTACCAGGGAATACGGCGGAAGTAGAAAGTCATGTCAAACACCTTAGCTCGGCCATGGTCGAAGCCTACGAGGTGGCATGCCCAATACTTTCAGTAGACGAAGGTGATCCAACGCCATGGTGGTGCACGGAAATCGAATCTCTGAAGAAGAAGGTTAGGAAGGCCTTCAACCTGCACATGAGAGGGGGAACCCCAGAAACATGGGCAAATTACAAGGCACGGAAAAGGGAACTGAAGTACCTCATACGACAACGGAAAAGGCAGTCGTGGAGAGACTTCTGTTCTGGGATGGAAACTATATCAGAAGCATGTAGGCTTCAGAAAATGGTTTCAAAAGACCCATTCTCCAAAGTGGGACTGATCCGAAAGAAGGATGGAACCATGGCAGAGAACCTAGAGGAGTCCATGGAAGTTCTGATGGAGGTGCACTTTCCTGGAAGTTTTAAGTCTGATGACCCGTGGACACCCTTGAAGAAAGGAATGCACAGGGTTGACAGGCTGGAAGCCGAAAGGATGATCACTATGGACGGGGTGAGGAGTGCTATACGCTCATTTGCTCCGTACAAAACATCAGGGATGGACGGTATATTCCCTGCTATGATGCAGTGGGGGGAAGATCTCATTGCACCTAGGCTGTGGGGTATATTCGTTACTTGCCTAGCGACTGGGTATGTTCCGAGAGTCTGGAGAGAGGCGAAAGTTGTCTTTCTTCCGAAGCCTGGAAAAAAAGATTATGCGGAGGCAAAGTCGTTCAGACCGATCAGCCTAACATCTTTTCTCCTGAAAACGATGGAAAGAGTGATGGTTGACTGTCTTGAGAGCACCTCGCTGACGCAAAATCCTCTGAGTAGATGCCAACATGCATATAGAGCAGGTAGGTCTACGGAGAGTGCTCTTCACGAATTGGTAAGAGTGACTGAAAAGGAGGTATTTTCAGGAGGCATTGCGATGGCCACATTTATGGACATCGAGGGTGCTTTCGACAAAATATGCTTTGGAAGGCTGCGGCAAGCCCTGACAGAACGCAATGTAAGCCCAATGATAGCAAATTGGGTGGACAATATGCTCAAACACAGGGCTGTCAACATGCAGAATGGTAGAGTAAAGACTAGAGGTAGAGTAAGTAGAGGATGTCCCCAGGGCGGGGTGTCATCGCCAACCCTGTGGAACATAACTGTGGACTCACTACTGGTTAGACTGGATGAATCGGGCATACACACGATAGGGTATGCAGATGACATTGCGTTGGTGGTCCGCGGCAAGTTCATTGACACCATCTCTGACATCATGAAGGGAGCACTCCGAATGGTGGAGGAGTGGTGTCGAGAACAAGGCCTTACCGTAAACGCAGGCAAGTCAGACAATATTCTCTTTACTAGAAAGAGGGTAGGCCTGAGTACAGAACCACTCAGACTTTTTGGAGCTGAAATCAACATGCCCACGAAAGTTAAATATCTAGGGGTAACCCTTGATAGCAAACTGAACTGGAACGAGCATGTAGAAGATAGGATTCAAAGAGCCAAGAGGGTTCTGTTCCAGTGCAGACGCGTTTGTGGTCTCAAATGGGGGCTAAACCCAGAGGCTATGAAATGGGTTTACACTATGATGGTTAGACCTGTCATCACGTACGCTTCGGTGATTTGGTGGACAAAAGTCAGCCAAAAAACCATTAAGAAGAGACTGGACAGAGTCCAACGGCTGGCGTGTGTTGGAATAACAGGTGCAATACGCACCACTCCAACAAGCGCAATGGAGGTTCTGTTAGGTATGCTGCCGTTGGATTTAGAAATAAAGAAAACAGCGGCGCTGTCAGCCCTCAGGATGTTGCGAAATGCTACGTGGCATGGGGCAACGGCCCTGCATGGTCATATTCGCATCCTTGATATTGTACAGAGAAATGTCAGGGAGACGTTTATGCCTATGGATGGAAGGCAGAGAGTAAAAATAACAGAAAAATGTTATAAAACTCTTATAACGGATGGAGCCGTTTGTGAAGAAATCGCTGGTAGCGATATCAGTATATTCACAGACGGCTCTCTGATGAATGGCCGGGCCGGGGCAGGCGTGTACTCAAAAGAGTTAAGCCTATCCTGTGTACTGAGGTTGGGGAGGTTTGTGTCTGTATACCAGGCAGAAATGTTTGGCGTAGTGCATGCGCTGGACCACCTGATAGATGGCCGGATCAGTGGCAAGAAAATTGTCATCGCTCTCGACAATCAGTCTGTGATTAGGTGTATGCAACGGACAGACATCACTTCCAGGTTGGCCATAGAATGTCTTACAAAACTCAATAGGTGCGCCCAGACAAATGAGCTTACACTTATGTGGGTGAGAGGACACTCTGGCATAGAACAGAATGAAGAAGCTGATTCTTTAGCAAGAACAGGATCAGCAGAAGAATTCTGTGGACCAGAACCACGTATCGCCATAGGCGACAATATGGTGGCAGGCCTTATTAAACAATGGACGGACTCGGAACACAGTAAAAGGTGGGAAGAAGCTGTTAACTGCAGGCAATCAAAGGCGGCCGTGAAGTGGTCTCGTAGTGAGGCAGCAAAAGTTATCCGATACAATCGAAGGACTTTAAGCTGGCTTACTGCACTGGTCACAGGACACGGTCCCTTCATGTACCATCTCGGGAAGATGACTCTGACCGAGGACGATGCGTGTAGGTTATGCCTAGAGGAGCCGGAAACAGCAGCACACATTCTGTGCCAGTGTCCGGCGCTGGCAAGCATAAGATTGACCACTCTGGGACGCCCATTTATTGGCGAAGCCGAGATTGGTCAACTAACCTATAAGGATATGCTTGAGGTGACAAAGGATGCTTACACGAGGAGCATGCTCACGTACGAGTACTCCGAGCAGTAGTACCCTTTGTCCAATAGGGGACGAAAAGGGACCCACTGTGGTCTGCTTCGGCTAATCCCCAACTTATTATATATATACATCACCACATAGAGTAAATCTCTACATCCTATTTTACCTTTTCATACATTTTCAGAAATTTTCATTTTGAAAATTTCATTTTCATTTTGAAAATTTCAGCAATTATTGAAAATACTTACACTTGTCTATAAAATACTTGTTATAAAAAACATTTTGAATTGTATTCATTTATTATATTTTCAGAAATTTTCATTTTGAAAATTTCATTTTCATTTTGAAAATTTCAGTTGTAAAAAATATTTCATCTGAATTGTTGCTCAAGAAAAAGTTTTCTCCAAATAAATATTAAATAAAATTTGTATATAAAATAAAAAAAAAAGTATTTCATTGCGCACACACGCACCAAACAGGTGGTTGTGGTTTCAGTGAAACCCAGCGTATTTTTATTTTATACGCGTTTATTTCTTAAGTATATATTTTATTTGCATTTTCTTTCTAAGCAATCATGAAAACGATCTGAATTGAAAAAATATTTTTTGAATAATAATTTTTCGCTTTTTGACAATTTTATTTTTGAACTCAATAGTTTCTTATTTTCTAAATATAAAATTTAACGAGTAAATATTAACAAGTATGGAAGAATGGAAGTAATTTTAGGTTACATGAATGTTAGGTAAATTGTTAATATACAGGGTTGCCAATATTCGAAGCGCCCATTTTATTTTTAAATAAATCAAAGAAACCACAATTTTTTGTCTGTTCGTCATGAATATCATTTAATTGGGTTCAAGTAGATTTGCTTACATTATTTCTTGAATATGATATCTCGTAAATGGTCGCCATTGGCCTCTACGACATATTGTGCCCGTTTTGCAGCATTTTCCATGGTTTTCTTCAACATTTCGATGGGAATGGCGGTTATTTCTTGACGGATGTTGGTTTTCAGCTCTTCTAGGGTCTTTGGCTTGTTGACGTAAACCTTTGATTTCAAATAACCCCACAAAAAGAAGTCTGGAGGCGTTAAATCTGGTGATCTTGGCGGCCAATCGAAATCACCATTTTTTGACATCAAACGGCCAGGGAACAATTGCTTCAAAAAATCGATTGTAGTGCGGCTTGTGTGTGGTGGCACGCCGTCTTGTTGAAACCAGTAGTGCCTGATACGCTTTCGACGAACGATTGGCATGAAAAAATTGTTTATCATATCGCGATAACGCTCCTGATTGACAGTAACTCTGTGGCCATTATCATCTTCGAAAAAGAACGGCCCAATGAGCATTTTAGCACAAACGCCGCACCAAACAGTGACTTTTGCATCGTGAAGAGGTACCTCTTGAATTTCTTGTGGATTTTCAGTGGCATAAATACGGCAATTTTGTTTGTTTACCGTTCCGTTCAACCGAAAATGAGCTTTTTTGAAAGCACGTTGAGTTTTCACTATTGACTTGTTTTGTTGAATGTAAATTTCAACAATTTTAGAGCGTTCGCGTGGCGTGTACTGTTCCATTGTAAACATTTGCTTGGAATGACGCTTCAAACGCGGTATGTCATTAGTCGATTTGGCATCACTGCGGAAAGTTACAGTGTTGCCAGATGGGCGCTTCGAATATTGGCAACCCTGTATTAATGTGAGCACATCATTTTGACCCATAGATTTTGACTGTATTTGCTAAGAGATTAAAGTGTTCTTTCTTAGGTGATGGTGTCTCTGCAGTGTCTTTGTTTATAAATGCTGGTTTGAGTCTGTCAATGTGTACTGTACTTGTGTTATTATTTTTAAGTATTGTAAAGAATTTTGGTGTTCTGTGTAAAACTTTGAAAGGTTCTTTAAGACCTCGATGAGTTGAGTCATCGCGAATGAAAACGAAATTACATGTTTTAAGTGCTTGTGGTATGTATTGTTGAAATTTGGTGTTGTGGTGTGAAATGCATGTTCGATTAGTTTCAACGACTTCTTTGTTTTTTGCAAGTGTTTCAGTTGGATCGAAAGTTCGATTATCATGTACAATTGATTCGGTAATCTAAGGGTTTGACCAAAAACCGTTTCTGCTGATGAAGCTTTAATATCTTCCTTGACTGTCGTCCTGAGCCCTAAGAGGATTAATGGTAACTCTGCGTACCAATTGGTTTGGTTATTGCTTGCGATCAGAGAATTTTTGAGTTGACGATGAAAACGCTCTATAACTCCATTAGCTTGTGGGCGACAAGCCGAAGTTGTTGTGTGTTTGCTACAGAGATCTTTAACGAAATTCTTGAATGTACTAGAGGTAAACTGAGCTCCTCGATCGGAAGTAATTTCTAGAGAAACGCCAAAGCGTGATATGAATTCTCTTCGTAGCGTGTCTACTATCATATCAGTGCTGATATCTTTAAGTGGATCTACTTTAGGCCAACGTGTGTTTCGGTCAATTGCTGTAAGCAGATATCTATAACCATTTGATATTGGTAATGAGCCTACTAGCTCAATATGATCATGTTCAAAGCGTCCGTGTGGAATGTTTATTTTATTTATTTTAATTTTAATTTATTTAATTTAATTTAACATATTAGTACAATAAGAATGAATTCTTTTGCTGTACAAAGGCAGTAGTTTAAGCAATAAGTATGATGTTTTGAGATATTACAATTAAAATTAAAATTTAAGAATACTTATGTTATCATAATTAATCATAAAAAATGCAGTTTATTAAATTAAAACAACAACATCAATAAGTTAACAAAACTTTTTTAGCGTATTAATAACTAGAAGGGGAAAAAAAAAGAAAAGGAAAGAAAAAAAAGAGAGAAGAAGAAAGCAAAAAAAAAAACAAAATTTAAAGTAGAGATCTGGTTTCTTATCTTATTATATATTTTTGTTTTAAGAAAAGTGATTCAAAACTGCTCGCTTAAAGCCACCTGTGCTATATATACATTTAATTATGCTGGGTAAACTATTCCATAATCTAACGGCATTGACGAAAAAAAGCCTGGTAGAGTTCAGATACTTCCAGTTTGGTATTATAATATTATTGCTTCTGGTCGACTGGCAAAACTGTAGTTTTTCAAAAAGATACCGAGGAGTTTTGAAATGAATAATTTTATGCAAAAAGATGCAATTTCGGGCATTGAGGTAACTAATGATGTCACAACCAAGTATGCTTTTCTTGAATTGAGTAATGTGGTCAAATCTGAGAAGGTTATAGACATACCTAGTAGCATGATTGAACGCAACTTGCAGCTTGTGTTCAGATCGTGAATCGAGCCTACTATAAATGAGTTCAGAATAGGTAATGATAGGAATAATAAGTTGCAGCACGAGCTTGCGTCTGGTTTCCACAGGAGTAAACTCTGCTGACACTTTAAGGTTGCGCAGAATGAAGTATATGGTACGCACCATATTATTTATGTGATCCGTGCATGTTAAGGACGAGTTAATGTGATACCCAAGGCTTTTTATAGTGTTAACTAATTTAAGTTTCTTGTCCCCTATAAACAAGTCTGGAATATCATCAAAGACAATATTACTTTTGCTAATAGGCAGCACATAAGACTTCTCTGCGTTTAGTTTCAGACAATTTTTAATGGCCCATTCGCTTATACTATTTCAGTCTTCATTTAGCCTGCAACTTAAGTCTTCCAGGAGGCCAGTTCTGCGAGAAAGGTGTAATTGCACATCATCAGCAAAGGCATGGATAGAGGCATATTTACAGACGGAAAAAATATCATTGATAAAGATTGAGAATAGTAAAGGGCCAAGAACTGAGCCTTGTGGCACTCCACTGCATACCGGCTTAAGTTGAGAACATCTATTGCCAACACAAACTTTCTGTACTCTGTTTGACAAAAAACACCTTAAGAGATCTACGGCATTATTACAAAAACCATACCTGCGCCCAAGTTTTTGGCAGAGTAAGGAGTGATTCACTGTGTCAAATGCTTTGGAAAAATCCAGCATGCAGAGTAGTGTAGTTAAGCCTTCATCATAAGGTGTTCGGATATCATCAATAACTTTTATGGTAGCTGTTGAGCAACTATGCCCACAACGGAAGCCAGATTGCAGTGGAGATAATAGGGTATTAGTAGTTAAGAATTCAGAAATCTGACCGGCCATAATTGCTTCGAAGACCTTCGATAGGGATGACAAAATACTAATAGGTCTAAAATCATTTGGTTCACACGCAGTTGGTTTTTTTGCGACAGGTAATACTTTTGCTATTTTCCAGAGCTGAGGAAAAGATGACGTTGTGATACAATGGTTTATAATGTGCGTAAGCGGGCTAACAACGTGAGTTAGAATTAGTTTGATAAACTTAATCGAAACTCCATCTTCACCAATGGCATTTGACTTTACATTCATAATGCGTTTACAAACCTCATATTCGCAGACAGCTGAAAACTGAAAGTTTGGTTGGACAATAGTATTTGATATTTCCTCAGAACTATCAACACTCTGGTTACTATTTAAAAAGAAATCGTTTAGAATATCAGGGTCCAGGAAACACTCAGATACTGGCTTGTTAGCAATACCAAAGGTTTCTCCAAAGTATCTTTGATGGTAGCGATGCTTTCAATTTTTTAGAGCAATATCTTTTTTTGGATTGCCTAGCGATTAAAACTGAAGCATTCCGTGCCGCCCTGTAGTTTTCCCATTTTTCTGGTGTAGGATTTCTTTTCCATATCCTGTGTAGTTTGTTTCGTTTTTTTATAGAGTTTTGAACACCTAATGTATACCAGGGGCATCCAACATTTTTAATGACAACTGTCCTGGTAGGAACATGTCTTGCAAAGAGGTTATTAAGTTTGTTTGAAAAGGATGTAACTTTTTCATCAACACTCTCGCAGAACCAAAGTTCGTTCCAGTAGGTGAGGCAGGCATCATAATTCAAGGCCTGAAGATCAATGGATTTAAAATCCGAGTAAGATATTGTTTTGGAGATAGCCATTTGCGCTAGTTTTATGTCAAAGGTACAAAAAATTAAGTCATGGTCAGAGAGAAAATAAATTTGATCGAACAATAAAACGGATGTGCTATCGGAGACAATAAAGTAATCAAGAAGACTAGGGACATCATTACTACAGAATCGCGTGGGCATAGTTTCATTCACAATTGACAGACCGACAGACGAGACATTATCATGCAAAGATTTAGATATATTATCACGACATAGAATGTTAACATTAAAGTCACCACATATAATAAAAAAGTTATAGTCAACCACAAAATCAGACAGCTCGGTGAAGAATGAATTAAGGCTTAGCATTTTATTAGGATTGTAGACGCACGACAAAAAAATTTTAGTGTAGTTATCTGATACACAAAGATTAATATATTCAACACTACCCTCAGTAGATTTATTCACAACTTTGGCTTTCAAATTATTTCGACAATAGATGGCAACTCCACCTCCTCTTCTGTTCCGCCTATCGTGTCTAAATAGATTATAGTTATTAATTGCATAGGCCGAATCATTTACCTCAGGATGGAACCACTTTATGTGGTAGTGTTTTAGTGTGTCCATGTATTTTTGATCATTAACATCTAACGCATTCCTGTGACCATTTTTTAATTCATTTTGGGCCAAAAGTATCTCTGTGTTAGTTGTCGGCGTGAACTTCGTGTTCCAGGATGTGAAATATTGTGTAATTGTTAAAAAATTTGTTTCCGTAACGTTTGTAAAGTTTTTGAGTCTGTTTGTTTGCACTAGATTTTAATATTTAGTAAAGATATGTGTATGTTCAAAGTTGTACACCTTTTTGTTAAGTATGTCTTGTAATTCTGTATCTTTTTTATTTATGAAGTGTTCTAAAATTAATGACTGTAGGTGTAAAAGCGTCAATTTCGGATCTTGAAAGTGCATCTGCTAACCGCGTTGTCTGTATTTTTAATATGTCTAAAGTCATTTGTAAATTGTGAAATATATTCTAGGTGTCTAGTTTGTCTTGGACTACGTTCTGTTTTTGTGTGGTTAAAGGTTGTGATCTGTAAATATTGTGATATTGTTATCTTCGAGATGATGTTTGAAATGTTTGGTTGTTAAGTATATTGCAAGTAATTCGCGATCGAATGTACTGTATTTGGTTTCTGACTGTAATTTTTTTTTAAAAGAATGCTAAAGGTTCAAGTATCTTGTTATACTGTTGTTGTAATACGCCACCGACTGCGGTGTTTGATGCATCTACAGCAGCGCTGGGCTCCCCATAGCTCACTGAGCGCTCTCTGAGCGTAACTTTTCACATGTACACAAAACTCACAACAGAAGAGAATATAATTTAGTCGTTCGCTGACGGTGATACTGTGAAGACCTATGTCGGGAATTTTATGTACACTCTTAAAAAACCAACTTTTTGGTTTGTAGATTCATAGTTCTTAAACATATATTTTTATTTTATTAAGTTTTAATATAATTCATACATATTGCCTAATAAAATTCTTTGCATTATTTTTTCATATTATTTGTATTAATGAATTTTTTAATACTTAATTTTTTGAGGTTTTGATTATAATTTTAATGATTTGTATATATTAGGATTTAATATTAAAACAAAACACCTAAAAAAATGTTTGATTTTGAATCGCAATGCGATTTCTGTTCTGCAGAGAACCTTTCTTGCGAAGCAGAATGTGTATTTGCCACTGCAAGCAAACTAATATAATTTATTTACTTAGAAGAAAATGCTGGAGCAATAATGACATAGAAGAAATAGTGACCAATACTAAATTACCAATACTAAAAATTAAAACAAAACACATATTACAGTATGTGTGGAGGTATAAACATACAAACTTGCAAATATAGATAATTGTGACAACTATTTCACTCAGTGTGCGCTGGTCGAGAGCGCACCAATATTAACAAGACGAAATATATATGACTGTGTTAGAATGCCCAGCCCTGATCTACAGCAATCGATAATTTTGCATTGCTATTAACATGGTTAAGTACCGATTGCGTTGCAAAACTATCTTTGATTGTTGTAAAAGCATTTAGTGTAGTTTCAGTCCAGAGTAAGTGTTTGTGATTTGTTTTATGCTACGGTGACCATGTAATAAATTGGGCGTAGCACGTGTGTGAATTTCGGAATACACCTGTGATAGTAATTTGTTATACCAATGAATTTTGCATTTTTTTTACTGTCTGTGTGTGTGGATAGTCTCGTATGCATTGTGTTCGCTCTTCTGAAGGTTGGATACATTGTCTAGAAATGTTTTAACTGAGAGAATTTATGTCTATCACTTCGAAAATGCATTTATTAGGTATAATGTTTAAACCGTAGTCTAAAAGTCTTTGAAAAACTTGCGTTAAGTGTTTGATGTGTTCTGTCTCAGTCCCGCTAGCTATTAATATTTCGTCTAAGTAAGCAAAAATAAAGTCCAGTTCATGTTAAACTTGGTGTATAAATCTTTGGAATGTCTGTGCCGAGTTTCTCAAGCCGAAAGGCATTCGGAGAAACTCAAACATTCCCAAAGATGTTGTTATGGCTGCTTTATGAATGTTGTTATGAGCCATCGGTATCTGGTGATAGGCTCTAACCAGGTAAATTTTTGAGAAAAGTTTGTGTTGTGTAAGTTAATGGAGAAGTCGTGTATATGTGGTATAAGGTAACGGTCAGGTACAGTGATAGCGTTCAGTCGTCTGTAGGCGCCACATGGTCTCCAGTCATTTGGTTTACGTTTAGCTACAAGGTGTAGTGGAGAGGAAGTTTTTGAGTCAGACGGTCTGCAAATTCTAGACCTGACTAGGAAATCGAATTCTTGTTTTGCGATTTTTAATTTTGGTAAGTCTAAACGTCGTGGTCGTGTAAATGGTAACTGTCCTTCTGTAACTATGTGGTGTACTGTTTTATATTTGATTGGTGCAGTGAAGGGAATTGTTTGAGTAACTGTGTGTATTTATTGTCGTGTAAATAATTTTGGTATTGTCTCGGAATGAAATTGCGTTGACGGATAATTTTGTCAGGGGGTCAGTGAGTTTCTTGTGTTTTTAAAATATTAAAAGTCCATGCCAGGTCTTGTAATGTCCGCTAGTATGAAAGTGAAAGGTAATTCTCGTCTGAGTTTTAAATTTACGTTATCTAATTTGTTTCCAAAAACGATGTTGCTGTGCCATTAGCAGCTTGGAGTGACAAATCAGATGTTTTATAAATTTTTAATTAGGAGAATGGCAGTACTGAAATTCGGCGCCACTGTCGATCAGGAAATGTACAGCTGCAAGCGAAATAATAGTTTGGATAAATAATACTAGTCTACAAATTTCGTATTCGGTAAACCCATTATCATTTTTATATGTACTTTCAACGCTGGTTTCAAATCTGTACTCAGTTTCTTCCTATATTGTAACATTTTGAATATACAGGGTGTTTAACGTTTTTGGCACATGTTTAGTATTATTGATCTAGAATCTTAACTACTCACCATAAAATAAAAAAATATTATTTTGTATTTTAAAAAAAATATCCGCTTTTCAATCTATATATCAACCACTATCGTGTCATGTGTGGTAGCGGAGAAAAAATTTTGAGATTATGCAACTTAATCTTATATAACTTTAATAAATAACTTAAATATATAACAAAAAATTTGTATAAAGTTTGGAAAAAACTGTTAAGTGTATTTTTTACATGAAAACAGACATTTTCAATTTGGACGATTACAGCTCCGCTAAAACAACAGATACAAAATTTGCAGATATTTCGCTATATAATCTCAAAATTTTTGCTCTGCTACCGCACATAACACGATAGTGGTTGATATGTTGATTGAAAAGCTGATATTTTTTCTAAAATACAAAATAATATTTTTTATTTAATGGTGAGTAGTTAAGATTCTAGATCCATAAAACTAAACACGTGCCAAAAACCTAAAACAGCCTGTATATTAAAAATGTTACAACATAGGAGGAAACTGAGTACAGATTCGAAATCTGGCAACGCTTTCAAAATTGTCAACGCGTACCTAAAATTAGCGCGAAGTAAATTTATCAATTATTTGCATAAAAATCTATTTCTTTATAATTTAAAATAATTTAAATTAAAAGCAATCTAAAGTTGTACGAGACTGCAGCAAATATTATGGCACCGAAGCAAGGACTGGAAAGAAAGGTGAACTGTGGATACTGCAAGAGACGTATTGATGGCGACTGCATCCAGTGCGGCAGGTGCGTAAAGTGGATACATCCTTTGTGTAGTGGTTTAAGTCATCAGCAGTACCAGAATGCTATAGAGCAATCTGATGTTGAATAAGCGTGCCCTGGATGCAAGCAGAAGGGAGATTCCGCAAAAATGGATAAACTACTGGATGAAATAAAAAAATCGGTGGATTTCATGTCATCGCGTTATGATGAGCTACTCGGAGCGGTTACACAAAATAAAAATAAAGTCTAAATGGTGGCAAAGGAAAAAAAGAGATTGAGGGTTGAGGTGGACGAATTGAAAAATTCTGTGAAATTCCTGATGGATGAAAGGGTCAGGAACGATTGCGTGGTGAGGGGATTGACTGACTCTTCCAACGTGAAATCGGCGGCGGAACTCATTACAGATTTGTCAAATCAGCTTAAGGTGCCGGTCGCCAACAGTGACATAGTAAAAGCGAGGTTTTTTAAAAATGATGTCTCGAATGTAGCTGGTAATAATAATAAAAAAGCGTTTTAGTTAAATTCTCTAGTCATGAAAAAAATGACGTTTATGGCAGCAAAAAAAGAGGTAAAGGCAGATCCAAACTTAAGAAGCACGGTCTACATCAATGACTATTCAAATAAGGAAACACTACGGCTGTTTGGACATGCCAAAGCGCTGAAGAAAGTTGGTTATAGTTATACAAGAGGCAATATCATATTTGCTAGGAAGACGGATGGAGTACGGGCAGAAAAGAAACATAACTTTGAAGATGTCGACAAACTTATGGTCACAGCTACCACTAATATCAGGAGAAGCGACGATAGAAACATGATGAATGCACGGCAGGAAGATAATTGTGCTAGAGGATGATGAAGAAATTAATTAGCGTCAAAATACCAAAGTAAATAAATAAATAAAATAAAAAACTAATTATTTCACAAATATTTTTGAATTTAACACTTATTTAAAAAATCAGTAGAACAATTTAATTAATATATTATCTTTAAATGCTAGAAGTATTGCTTCAATTAATAAATTTAATTGCTTTAAAAATGAGATTGCATTGCTAGAAAGTCTGCCACAAATTATCTGCATACAGGAAACATAGTTTTCAGCTGAAATTATAGATATTTATGAACTACCAGGCTATCGAAGCGTACATTGCTGTAGGGGAGATAACCACGGAGGTTTAACTATTTATGTTACGGAACAGGAGTCAAGTATTGTAGAGCAAGTATGCAATGAATCAAGTTGTCACTTCACCAGAATCTCGTTGCCAACAATTAAACTCTATAGCAAAAGCTTGATTAATATTGGATATTATAGAACACCGAGATGCCCAACAGATTTGTTCTTGAGCCTTATGGAGGATCAAATTCAACATATAGGATCACGGTGTTGCATTGCTGCTGGCGACTCTAACATAAATACTCTGTGTCATTCTTCAGACAGACATGCATTCACTACACTGCTCAACTCATATTGCTTATCTTTGTCCCATGAATTAATAACCAACTGGCCAACTTCAGAGTCCTCAATTGATAACGTATTCTCTAATATACATGTGGTTTATAATGTCTAGGGTATTCTTTAACTTTTCTCTAAATAAAACTATTCAACTTTAAGTTCAATTCAATACATTTATTTAGCGTTTCTTTTCCACCTTTTATATAAAACAATTTTAATCTTTTTTCATGTGAGCTATTACTTGCTATTACTACTATTACTACTCGCTACTTAACAACTACTTTTCGTTTTCGGTTTTCTTTCTTTGTTCAATTTGAATGTCGGCGTCTCGTACAGTTTTAGTAATTTCGTCCACTTCTCGTAAATGTCTTGGCGTTGCTAACTTGTCAGTTCGTCATGCTGCCATCCCACATTCGGCCTTCCTGGATCTTCATTCGACCCGAATGAACAATTCCATCTCTTCACTGTTGACGTTTTCCTAGGACCTTCATGGTCTCCGACCTTTTCCACCTCGTAACGACCATGATTCAGTATTGCTGTTACCTTGTACGGTCCTAAATATTTTGGTTTAAGCTTTATTCCTGTCCCGAACTGCGTTCGCTTAATGGCTACTAGCTCGTTGATACCGTACACTTCTTCGTGCTTACGATTCTTGTTGAAATTCATCCTGTTTTCGGCTTGAATTGTTGATATGTTGTCTTGCACTTCTTTTCTAGTGAAATCACGTTCTTCATCTATTTCATCTATAGCCATGTCATGGAATAAATGCCGTAAGTATGGATTCTCAACAGTTTGCATTTCCATTCCAGTGAGGATCCTAAATGGTGTGTACTTGGTACTCCTCGATGGTGTGTTATTGATGAACTGCTGGACTTTATTAACGTGTTTATACCAATTTGCCGGTTGTTCATGACAAAGCTTAGAGATCATCGGAATTACTATTTTATGAACCCGTTCTACTTGTCCATTCCCACGTGGAACTCCAGTCGTAATTAGTAAATGCTGAATGCTTTCGCTGGAACAATACTCTTCGAAGGTTTTCGATGTGAACGCTGTGCCTCTATCTGATATAATACGCTTTGGATTTCCGAATACAGACGCTTGGCTTTTCAGGCATGAAACCTCTTCTGCTCCGGTGCTTTTGTAGGATAAAGCCATAAAAACTTGGAAAATCCGTCGACGACGACCAAAATATGATTGTACGATTTGTGAGAGTCTTCCATCGGTCCAACATGCTCTAAATGGTAGGTTCCTAAATCGTATGCTCTAATCCAGTTGTCTTTAAGTTGAGCTTCTTTTAATCGATGCTTAAGAGAATCTTCTATTATTAAACAAGAGACACGGCTCAGAGCGTCGACATGTCTCATCTTCGACCCTGACCGGTGTTCGATAGTGTAGTTAAACTCTTGTAAGAACATCGCCCATCTGGATATTTTTACGGGTATGTCTTGCTTCTTCATTGTCATCGTGAACGCGTTACAATCCGTAATAATTTTAAAACTCGTTCCCAGAACGTAAATTCCCCATTTCTTGAGTGCTTCTATAACCGCCAAAACCTCAAGTTCATAGGAATGCAGTAATTCTTCACTCGGATTAGTTTTCCTGCTCATATATTGAACTGGATGTAGTTTTTGGTCATCTGGATTCCATTGAAGTAGAATAGCACCATAGCCGTATTTGCACGCATCCGTATGTATTTCTGTCTTTGCTGCCGGATCGTAAAGCATGAGTATAGGCGCGTGTATAAGTGCAGCTTTTAATTGCAGGAATGCTGCTAGTTGCTCTTCTTTCATCACAAACTTGGTCTCCATGCGCAAAAGATCCGATAAAGGTTTTGCTACTATCGCAAAGTTCTCAATGAATATCCGGAAATACGATAATGTACACTAATAAGTTCACCTTTCTTACTAAAAATTGACATCTCGACCATTTTATTTGTAACCCGTATAACGACGCGACTTTCAGAACAGTTTTTAATTTCTCGATGCCTTCATATACAATAAAACGACGGTAACATCTTTAATGAGATCTCGCATAACTGCTAATATGAACCTTGTAAATACCGCTGGAGAATTAGAAATCCCAAATGGCACGAAGTTAAACTGTCCATTGTGTGTAACGAACGATGTAAACTTTGTAGAGTTGGGTTCAATTGGCACATGGAAAAAACCATTTGCTAAATCCAGCGTTGTGAAAACTTTGGCTCTCTGCAATTGTTCAATTATATCGTCAATGAGCATCATTGGAAAGTTGTCCTTTGATATTTTCTCGTTCAATCACCGGTAATCACAGCAAATTCGCTTTTTTCCGTCCTTTTTAGGTACCAACACTATTGGTGCAGCATATTCTGATGAACTCGGCTTTATAATTTTTTCTTCCATCCAGACTGAAATTTGCTGATCTACCACTGCTGATCAATATACGACATTCGTCGAGGTCGCTGATAGACAGGAACATGAACTACGATCTTCATTTGAACTGGTGACTCTTTAACCTTAATGGGCTTATAATTTTCTACCATTCCTCTGAATATCTCTGCGTGATCCTTTTCGAGATGATTTAATTCTAGCTCAGCCTTGTTCTTCCATTCTCCTTCTTCTACCGCGAGACAAATAGCTTCAAATTCTTCTAAAAAATACTCCTTCTTATTAGTACTAGGTACTTGTCTGCTGCATTCTTTCTCAACTTGCCCTTCTCTGCTGGGTCTGTCAACTTGCTTATTTTTTTTAAGATCTAAATGCTGCACCATCTTCCTTAAATAATATGTCGACTTTTTCAAAAATATTGTTGCCAATGATAGCGGAGAAAACAAGATCTCTTTCTCTTACGACATGGAAAACAATATTCATCAACAATAAATGGTCTACTTCAATATTTGCGGAAAAACTTCCAAGTGTTTCAATTTCACCTTTTCCAACACCCAAAAGGCGTTTCTTTTCATTTGACAACTCGATCTCACCAAAATTTATCAGCACGTCGTTTCGAATGAGACACACATCGCAACCGGTGTCTATCAAGGCGGAAAACATTATATTCTGCCATAAAATATCTATGAAAATTAATTTGCTCTGCGTATCTTTCACCATATTCATCGAACTCTTTGCCGTCTTAATTTGCCTATCTGCTGCCGGCACATTATTTTTGCATTCAAATGATCTGTGTCCAGGCTTGTTGCACTTAAAGCATGTGTACGTTGACGACTTACAATCTCTCGCTAAGTGTCCCTTGTTACCACACTTAAAACATTTTTTTTCTTGGCTTGATTGCCCCTGCTCCTGACGTTGTGAAGATTGAACTGGTGCATGGTGAATTCTTGGGTTTGATGACTGAATTCCACCTCGGCATTTTTCATAAACTTTTATCTGCCTTTTAAGTTCTTCTAATGTGTGTGCTTGATATAAAATGCTTTTGTTGTATCGCGAATCTGGAATACCTTCAATAAAATATTCGACTAAACTAGTCTCATCTAGACCTATATGGTTTCCAATTTCCATAAGATTGTACAAATACTCAGTAAAACTTTCTTGCGGCTTCTTTTTTCTGTTTCTCAATATATTATGCACCTCGATCGACGGTAACTTTTCTTCAAACTCTTTTCTCAATACAGCTTTCAACTTTTCCCAGTTGTTGATAGTTGACTGACTTCTGACCAAAATCTTCGCAGCCCCCTCTTCAGCAGCTGCTTTGCGTATATACATTTTTGTAAACTACCCCAATGAACAGTTAACGCATTTTCCTCAAAAATGTCAATCCAAGTTTTTATATCTGGGTAACCGGAACCAGTAAACGATACCATAGTATCTTCAATATCTTTTAGCGTGAATGTCGGTCGCATAGTGGCGTAATTTTCAGCTCAATTCGACGTTACCTCTTCATATTCAGAATTTTCATCGTCTTCTCTGACCAACCTAAAGTGATCAAGCAGCCTGTCTTGAAGTAGTCTTTCGTCCTGTAGCTACCAACCTCAACTCTGTCAATTTGTCTTTAAGTGCGTCCACTGTCAAAGATAAAATGTTTTGCACGTCCATATTTAAAAAAACCTGCTTGTAATTATTAAATGGTCAATAAAATTATTATGGTCAATAAAATATTTACGATATTGTTTGATTTTAGAAATATTATTTAAATTTTCATCAAAACTGATTTTCTAAATTAATCAAAATCAAGAATTTCCAATAAACGAAACCATCCATTAATTTATAATAATTCTTAAAATCATATTTCAAATATTTAATTCATAGCTCCAACAAATTAATAGATAATGTTTCTTAACTTTATTATCGTTTTAGTTCGTATATATGTATACATATACATAGATTGATTTATTAAAAATTTACTTGCTAATATTATTTTGATTATTTCAAACAAGTTTCCAATTTAAAAATGACTTCTTGAATTGTTTTTTTTTTTTAAATAATGTAAAGTTAAAGCTTGAAATCTTTCTTATTTAAAATTTTCCAATCAAATATCTACATTTAACTTTTAATTTAATGTAAAAAATTTTTGAAAGTGTACCAAATATGCTCAAAAATTTTAAATTAAAATAAGGGTTGATTTTACCAAATGCTGCTGCTATATTCTCATGTATACTCTCTTTGCGTTCTTTATCGTTGAGTTCGCTCTTTAACTCCTGCTTTTGCTTTTGATTTGGTTTTGCGCTACACACACAATTATGTTTGATGACTTTACACCTCCTCTCTGCGCACTGTCCCTGCTAGCCCTGCATTCACTTGAAGCTGCTCAACTTCACTGCGTTTTATTTTCGAGTTCTTCAAATGTGAAATAAAGCAACACTCTTTCTTCTTGACGTTTCCAAATTCGCTTTAAGTTGACATTCAAAACTATTCTCCAGGTTTGTGCAGCCTCTGCTGCTGCAAAACTTTGATTTTGTTTGCTCTCTACTGTCTCTTACGATGATTCCGCTCGATTCTGCGCAGCCTCTGCTGACGCTTATTTTCTGATGTGTGCTCGCCACCGCTTGCACTTGATGACTTTTCACAACTTCTGTTGACGCTTACTTTCCTTACGCGTGCTCGCCACCGCTTGCACACGTCTTCAATCGACAAAGTGTTAGCCTCTTCTGGCGATAAATCGCCTTTTATTTTATGCACAATAACATCCACTCTTCTGAAAATCATGCGTTCGCTTTTCTCTGAACGCGATCTGATTTTATACTATGTATTTAAATATTCGCACTGTACTTGATACGTGTTAAATTTTCCACTAAAACGGCAATTTTGCTGTGTACACTTTATCTGAATTCAATTAATTGTTTATATTAAACAGCTTAGTGGCTAGATGCTTAACGGCACTTCAAATTTTTATGTTTTTACTATTTTAATAATACTTTTTAGCCGCGCTTAACACTTTTAAACTTTAGCCGCGCACTCAATCCCGGACGAGCCCCAAATGTGGTTTATAATGTCTAGGGTATTCTTTAACTTTTCTCTAAATAAAACTATTCAACTTTAAGTTCACTTCAATACATTTATTTAGCGTTTCTTTTCCACCTTTTATATAAAACAATTTTAATCTTTTTTCATGTGAGCTATGTTCACCGGTCGCTACTACTTAACAACTACTTTTCGTTTTCGGTTTTCTTTCTTTGTTCAATTTGAATGTCGGCGTCTCGTTCAGTTTTAGTAATTTCGTCCACTTCTCGTAAAATGTCTTGGCGTTGCCACCTCGTTTGTCAGTCCGTCATGCTGCCATCCCACAAACAATTTGAGCAACTTGCCGTAAGCTCGATTGAATATGAACACAGTGATCACAATATAGTGAGCTGCATAATCAATGTAAAAGCCGCAGATGATAGATTTAAAACATCTTGTAAAACAGTCTACAACTATGAAAACATTGCACACGCCATTAATATAAACTTCAATATGAATGTCATAAGAGGCATGGAAGATCCTAATGAAATCTATGATAATATTGAACGAGTAATACTAGAAGCTATTGAGGTAAACAAAAAAGAGGTAATTACTAAAACCAAAATAAAACATCTAATTTCACCTTGGGTCAATAAAGAATTCTTAGCATTAATAAAAATTCGGAGCAACGTGTATAAAAAACTAAAGCGTCAACCGCACAGGCTAGATATCAGAAACCGTCTCGATGGGCTTAACAGCATTATTAAAAGCGTAAGGAAAATACTTATTGATATCTATTATAAGGAAAAAATAACGGATATTAGAGGAGATATGAAAGCTATGTGGAAGACACTGAATGGTTTTTTTAATCGGACTGCGCGGACGACTGCTATCGAGAAAGTGGAAAATTCTGATGGAGCAATTTTAACGGATGAACGAGAGGTTGCAAATTGTTTAAACCAGTTTTTTGCAAGTAGAGCTGTTGACATAGTAGAAGCAATTGAAACTGAAAAGGGCGATCATATAAATGCATTCAGAACGCTTAGATTATCCAATGAGCAATTTTCATTTGAAGAAGTAATGGAAGAGGAGATGGAAAATATCATTCAGCAGATAAATATAAAAAAGTCTTGTGGAATAGATGAAATACAGCCGTGTGTCATTAAAAATTCGAAAACTTCTATTACTAGAGTAATGGTTAATTTATATGCTGCAATTATAAAAACAGGCTTTTATCCTGCTCAACTCAAGCGTCAAAAAGTAATTCCAATATATAAAGCGGGAGATAAATCCAAAACTCAGAACTACAGGCCGATTGCGAATTTCCCAATACTAAATAATATAATAGAAAAATTAATGAAGCATCAAATACTTAAGCATGTGGAAGAGACTTGATTTATATATAATAAGCAGTTTGGATTTCGACAGCGATCAGGTACACAACCGGCATTGATACAGGCAATCGATGATATTTGCGCGCACTTGGATAGAGGGTGTAAATAAGTAGGCGGTCTATTCATTGATTAGCAAAAGGCGTTTGAATGTGTAAGTCATGACATTCTTGTGGGAAAAACTAGAGTTTGCTGGATTTCAAAATATGAGTCTGCAATTGATGAGTAATTACTTAAAGGATAGACAACAAATTGTATATAATGGTAAAGTTACTAGCGAACCGCAAAGAGTAATATGGGGAAAACCGCAAGGTAGTTGGACCTTTGCTTTTTTTAATTTTTATTAATGGTATAAAAACATTACGCTGAATGGTAAATTATTTATTTTTGCTGATGACATTGCACTTTTTTCCCAAGCTTATCACGTTTGGCACATAAAGCTTGAATATGATGTGTCAATTTTAAAGGAATTTTTCCGCTTCAATAAGATCGCACTAAACGAAGAAAAAAAAAGACTAACTGCTTTATTCTGTATAACGAAAATGCACACCAACGACAAGCAAGACACGAGAAGCAAAAGAATTTCGTATAGCAAAAAGTATTGCTTTTCGTGTCTTGCTTGTCGTTGGTGTGCTGCTTCGTGATACAGATTAATGCAGTAAGTTTATAGTATTCTCATCGCAGCACAATGAACCCGAAAACATTAGGTTAAATGTTAATGAAACTGAAGTTGAGGAGGAAGAGCAAGTCAAGTTTCTCGGTCTTTTATTCAACAATATCCTCTCATGGAATCAACATGTTATAGGAGTGCAAAAAGATATCGTACGGCTTGGGCTTATTATACAAATTTAGGAATAAACTTACTGTGGATACTAAGTACTTAATATATATGTCTCTAGTATACTCACACCTATCATACATGACGATGTGTTGGGCCCATAAAAATACAGTTGAGTTAAAAAAACTACAGAGAATGCAAAACAGATGCATGAAAGCAGTCTTCAATCTCCCCCCAAGATTTCCAAGTCACCAACTTTACGCACCAGAGCTGAAAAATGTTTTGCCATTAATTGGGCTGTATAAATACCAATTACTGCTACACAGCTAAGGCAGCATTCGCATGTATTTGACACAAGGAACAGAAGCAATTTAGTAGTGGCGAGATGTAGTCGAGAGCTTACGAAGCAGCGTTACTTATATGCTGGACCTAATGCTTACAATAGTTTGCCGGAAGATATAAGAAATGAAGTATCAGTTAGTTCATATAAAAATAAATTGAAGAAATACATCCTAACTAGCAATTAATAGATTTTATACATATATATGATATGAAAAATGCTCTCATAATGATAAGACTGAAATATATTATATTTTTTAAGAATAGTAGCTAAGCCAGATGGGTAAGCTCCTTCGTAGCCTCAGGGCAATGGAGCAAAATATTGTAAATTTCTATAAAAATATATTTTTAAAATAAAAACATTAAAATAAAAATAAAAAAAAAACCAGAGTTGAAAGTACATATGGGAATGATACTGGGTTTACCGGTTACGAAATTTGTAGACTAGTATTATTTATCCAAACATGTCTAAATATAAGAATACTGCTCTTATTCGTGCGCAACTGTAGATAATTTTCGTTGTCAAATATTGGTGTTATGGAACTCCCATCATTAGCCGTTGCAATGATTGAGTGTTTTAGTTTGTTGTATTTTGTGTATCGTGTTGTTGGTTGTTTTGGATGAATGAACATGGCTGTTCACATTTCTTAGCGGCCTTACCGAATTTGAAATGATACCTGCAAACCCAATTGCTCGGTTGTTGGCGTGACGTGCTCTGTAGTTAAAATTCCGTGAATTAGATCGAGAACGATTATGTTGTTCACTTTTATGTTCTTGGACTTCTAGTGAAAGCTTGTTGAAACATTCGCGAATTTTTGTAGTTGTTTCGCAAAAGTTTTGGAATTATAGAGAGATTTCCTGCTAACTGCAGAAATCTCTGGCCCAGCTATAACCTTCCATATGTTGTCTGTTAGTTTCATTTGGTCCTCAAGTTCTTTATGGCCAGACCCGGTTAGGGCGATATTTAGGCTTTCTTGGGTAATTTATATATACTAAATTATGGTCGAACCAGATAGAAAGAAGCAACAATCGGTAAAATTAAGCTGTTTTTGATCAACCATCTCGATACCTGACAATATTTTGTCGAATCGCCCAGATGAAAAACAAAGCAGGCCTGCCCATGGAAGGAATGTGGCAGGTTATAATTTTAATGATCATTTTAATATATTTTTTAAAATTTTAAAAACTTCCACTTTTTTTAAGTGAGGTGCATTATTATTATTATTTATAAACAAAAAACATCAGTAAAGTAAGAACTAAGTTATTTTATAGCACAACATAAATACATTCAATATAAGTATAATAGCAACTGTTTAGTGATGTAACTTAACTAAAGATGCAATATATGTTTAATATCATTTTTTAAATAGCAAATAAAATTACTATAACAGTTCATTAAATTAAAAACAGAATATTTAATAAGAAATTGTGAATTTAGAAATAATTTTTTGATGTTTGGACAGAAAAAGAAAGAATGAAGAAACTTAGTTGAATGAAAAATAAGTAAGTATAGCTTGCCTAAAAACACCTTTCCATGTGACCTCTCTCAGTCCACGTATAATAATAACCAGTGCTGCGCAGTCGGAGTCTGTAGGAATTCTTGTGCAAAGAAGTCAGAGTCGCAAAAAATGCATAGACTCCGACTCCGGCAAAACAATCATGAAAAATAAATAATATTTCGCGAAATTTTGTAAATTTTGTTTAAAACAGTATAAAAGCAGTAATTTTTAATTTGGTTCACCCTGTGAAGTTATCGACTACGCATTAAAAATGAAACACTAAAGCTATCATGACTGAAATGTCAATGATAGCTTGAAAACGGAATTTAAACATTGTATTCTATTAACGGTTAAGAAAATGGCAAAAAAAATTTCGATAAAGTCAGCAGTTTTTGACCATTTTACAATTACACCCGACGGAAAACATTATTCGTGCCAATGTTCAATTAAAGATAAAGACGAAGAATCAAATTGTGATGCAAAAATAAGTAGTTTTTGTGGAACGGATAAAACGCTCCATCAAGAGCATCTAACCTTCAAAGGCACCTTCAACGATTTCATCCAGAATCTAGGTTCGTTGTTAAAGTAGACGTGGCAAATCTAACATAGCATATTACGATAAAGTTGGAGTAACAAATCGTTTGATACCTATATCGTGTTAATCTGTTCAGTGGTTCTTGCGTGATTGTCAAACATCCGTGCAGCATCACAACGCTTTTATATATTCGTATAGATAGACTAACACAATCTCAAGTGGGGAAAAGCTGCAAAACATAATTAATGATGATAACTAAATTCTGGCAACTCCCTTCAAGACATTAACAAAGAAAATTAATTAACACTGTATGAAAGCAAGAATCTCCCTGAAAGTAAGCCTGGATTTAATGATCACCTTCAGCATGTTTGGAAATTTTTTTTCATATGAAGTTTTCGCTCAGAGAGAAAAATTTCTGCACGCTCTCAACTTGATTAACATTATTTTAAATCACACAAAAATATGCTGAAGGTTATCAGTGAACTCAGCTTAACTACACAACATGGTTGTCGTGTTATATTAAGAGAAGCTCTCTCGACAAAGAGAGAAAAGCTTTGTTTGCTGTTATATTGTGCTGCTGGTTGAATGTAGGCATCAAATATAATGCGTGATTTTGCAATAATTAAAGAATACATTTTTCGAAAACCTTGGTAAGCTATAACAATCTATATTATCATAGGAATCGAATAAAAAAAGAATTATCAAAATCGGTTCAGCGGTTACCGAGCTTACTCTGGATCAAATTCGTGAGTCTCCTTTTATATAATAGTATAGATAACCTTCTGTCTTCCCAAAGCCGTTAGAATCCTGGCTTAAGAGGGTGCTTTCTCTCACAAATATTTGCTTGAGACGTGGTTAATATCAGTAGCGGTGCTGCATGTGTTATGTTTTTCTGTGCAATGCACTTGTAACATAACACTCGCTTTCGTGCTTACGCTTGTGCGGTAAAGGGTGCTTAATGCATTGCAAAGAATTTGAGTAGAGTATTTTGTTTACGTATATTTTTAGTTTTATTGTATCATTTTGTCAACATATTCTGTTATCTTTTTGTAATTTTTCCTGATGAAATAAATATAAAAAACAAATATAAGAAATATTTAAAAAAAAAAATTTATCTGCTATACGCTTAATATAATTGCATTTTTTTATTTGTTCTTCCATTTGAAGTTAAGCTCTTTCTTTCTCTGCTTCATTTGAGGCGTCTCGATTTTCTCAAATAAAAAAGTATGCTTCACCAACAAATTCGTCATCACTTACAATATAACATTTTCTTTTTTTTCTACATTGTTTCCGAGAAATTCCTCCTCCACACTTTCATTAAACATAACTAAATTAATATTTGTAAAAAATATAACTTTCTTACAATAAATAGCACGTAAAGGCAAGTAGTCAACACCCTCAACTTTTTTTGAGTACTCACTCAAACCAGAGATTCCAAATTTGAACTTTATTCTCACCAACGAAAGTAGATTTTATTCACCCCAAATTGAGTGTTATCTCAAAAATCTTGAATGAACACTCGCACTCAGTTTTTATTCACACCACCCAATGTCGGCAAAAATTTTTGTTACTGGGTTTGTAAGGCGTGAGCAATCATCGACCATCATAGTCGATTTGGTTTGCAAGTAAGAAAGTTTTGCTATTAGTGTAGGTGTAGAGTGATTTTTGCAGTGAGTGCAGAACCATTTTAATCCAGTGGTATTAGTATTGCGTAATGCTTCAGAGACTGGAAGTAATTTTATTACTATTTATGCATTTAGAATGAAACATTTTGAGGCAACCATTACATATAACGGAGTTGACTTAAGTGCTCCACTAAATAGAATAGAATAACTGGTGTTTTGATTTTTATTTTTTAAAGCAAAAGTAAAGTTTGCCCGATATTTTTTGGTCACAAAATAACTGGAATGTTTTGATTTTTATTTTTCAATGCATGAGGCATAGCACATGCCATCATATACATCAAGGCATGAGCACCAACTGCCAAAATATGCCACAGTATTTGCTTGGTGGTCATTCTATGCCATGGCATGTTTGTTAAAATATTTCGATTCCATTGCAATACAGTTCATGCCATGAGATAGATGCCATGAAAAATATCACGCCATTTATCGCAGGGCATAATATATGCCAAGACATAAGCGGTATCCACTAGATTTTTCGATGCCTTGATGTATATGATGGCATGTTCTATGCCTCATGGAGACGGTATGTTACAACTGCTGCTCATGAATCAATTAATAAAGAAACCAGAACACATTGAAAAATACATGTACTAATTTTTACGTAAGAATGGGCAAGAGCTTTTCTTACTTTTGCTGACGAGGGTGACGGAGGGGTTAAGAATCGCAAATAATCTCCTAACATAATACTTGAACGGCCCCTTATGAAGCACTTACGAAATGACATAAATACCTTAATATAAATTTTTCAAACGTAAACTGAAATACTAATTTTTGCCAGAATATGTTGGGCTTTGGCTTTTTATTTTTGCCTTAAAAAATAAAAATCAAAATTTACCAGTTATTTCTTATTCCAAAAAATATCGGGCAAATTATACTATTTATTTTTGCTTTAAAAAATAAAAATCAAAATATAACAGTTATTTTGTGACTAAAAAAATATCGGCCAAACTTTACTTTTTATTTTTGCTTTAAAAATAAAAATCAAAACTTACTAGTTATTTGTGCTAAAAAAAATATCGGGCAAACTTTACTTTTTCTTTTTGGTTAAAAAAAAAAAAAAAAATAATTACTTACCAGTTATTTTTTGTGACCAAAAAATATCGGCCAAACTTTACTTTTTATTTTTGCGAATTTTGATATTTATTTTTGCCTTAAAAAACTAAAAAGCAGAAATAATTATTATTTTTGGCTCAAAATTTTTAATATCAAAATTTTAAAAATCAATAGGAAGTCAAGTTCTACAATGTGAGAGGAAAATAATGGTACCTTCAAAACGGCGGTGCGACAATTTTTTCACAATTGTAGTGTCATAGTACAGCCAGCCCACGGTACAGTAAATATTTGAGTCGATGACAACAAACTAATTTTCGTTTTGTTTATCTTCATTTCTGCACTGGGTCAAATGATTCATATTACATCGCGACTGACGCAAACAATGTTGCTGCATTGAAATTGCAAGCGCAGCAATAGTAATTATTTGAAGTGTAAGAATAAAAGAAAACAAAGAACTTATAAATGTAAAGAAATTGCTCAATATGTTAATTAATTGGTTTTGGCTACTTTTAATTTCAATGAATGTGAAAATATGGGGAGGAGTTTTGGCTGCAGTATAGAAGAAAAATACTGGTATTTTTAATTTATATAGATCTGGAAAATTTTATAAAGAGTCAGTCTTGTGCTAAGTCTAAAAATCTAAAAGACTTTCCTCTTTCCTTTCTTTCCTTTTTAAAAGTACGGCGTAAAGCCATTAATAGGTCCAGCCGTTACAGTGGCATCAAAATTAGTTACAGAAATGAAGTAGTACACCACATGGCGATCCTGCAAACCGACCCTGCACATTTTTTGATCCTGCAAACCGATCCTGCACATTTTTTGATCCTGCAACATCTGATCGAGACAAAATTTCAACCTGCTCAACAAGGCCCTAACGATTCAGCTTTTTGATCCTGTGATTTTTTCACGCCTACAACATCAATGTCAGAGGACGATTTCAACGCGCTATTTGAGAGAGCAGCAGCAAACGCAAGGAAATTCGAAGAAGAGTACGTGCCACAAGCATTGGCAGAACAACGCGAAACAGCTGTGTATATTCCAACACCTAAGACAGCGGGACCACAACCTATAAGCATTGAAAAATACAAAGAACGACAACAACGGCGGAAGGGAAATAACACCACACAGGAAACAATCGACAAAACACGAAAAAGAGTTAGAGGTGGTAAGCGAGTAATCGCACGTCAACGGGTAGCAGAAATTTACAACATCCTACCACTGGTTAACGATCTGGCCCAAAAGCAGCGTTTACTACAACAAATAGCGTTGGAAAAACTCAACTACGGTCCGAGCAACAAACACCAAAATGGGTTGGTTCGGCACCAAAGAGGTATTCAACAATAACAATAATAACAGCAGCAGCAGCAACAGCGGTGGAAGTGGATTTTTAAATATAGTAGGAATCATTAGTGTTATTTTTATGATTATAACGATATTGTATTTAATAAATAGATATTATAAGAACTATGTACGCAAACAGATGTTGCGCAATATAAACAATTCAGTTTAAAATAAAAAACAATTGAATGAATAGAAATGAAGAATTTGATAGAAAACATTAAGATATTGAGTATAGTAATTGTAAAATTATGATAAAATATTACTATGTCAAAATCAGCAACAAATTGTTTTTACCAAGGGTGTTTCGGCATTCTATTTGAAAAATATTGTGCCAATTGCAAAGAAAAGATTATAGATATAGGTAAGGTAAGATATCTAGCATATGAAAAGGATAGTTTTCATTATAGATGTTTCAGATGTGAAATTCGTAAAAAAAAAATTGGTAAAAATATGTTTGAAAAACACAACTCTAAATATATCTGCAACAAATGTTTGTGAAATAATATCAAACTTAAATGGAATTAGATACAGTTCAACAACTTTTAGCAAACTTGCGTAAGGCTCCAAATAGAAAATATTCATTGACATTTATAGAGAAAACTAAAAAGCATTTAGCAGCACTTAGAGAAACACTAGTAAAAAATACGACTAGCAAAAGTGAGACAGAAACATTTGATAAGATAGTGAATACAATAGACCAGTTTTTGAAGCCAATACAAGGAAGTGAAAGTTCAGGGACAGAAATAGAAGAGGAAAATAGTAACTCAAACAACATGTCAGCTTTCAATCTAGAAACAGCCCTTAAGGCCATACCAATATTCAACGGACAATATAAAGAACTGGAACCATTTTTGAAAATCATAGAATTATTACACAGATCTTACACAGCTGACGCAAGAATAAGCCTAATAGAATTTGTGACTAGTGTAAAGCTTAATGCGGCAGCTCGAACAGCTTTAGGCCCTGATGTTACAACACTCGAAGAACTTAAGAAACGGTTACAAGAAAGATACAAGAGCAATTTTACAATCGCTCAACTTTGTACTTAATAGGTTAATAGGTGGAACTTAATAGGTTACAAATTAATGAACTAGGCAACACTGCAACTAGTGAGCAAAAGGCAGTAGAAGGAAAAATGAATTAAAAATATGCTCTGACAATTTTCAAAAACGGTTTAGAGAATCGTTTGAAAACCACCTAAGGATTTCAACACAGCCGTGGATATTGCACAGGAAATCGAACGAGACACCCAAAACAATAGCTCTCACATTTTAAACTACCGTGTACACCACAACAGACAACAAACTCGACAGTTCAACAACTATAATAACAGAAACAACCCTCAGAATATAAAAAGATATAATAACACTAGAGGCAATAACACTTTCATGTATAACACAAATCAACGAAATAATCACACTGACTACAACAATAACAGAAATTTTGTACATGACAATAATAATTACAACAAAAGACATTCGTCATATAACAACAACAATAGAAGAAGATATGCTAATAACAATAGAAATAACAATCAGAGGAACTCCAATCAAGGAAGTAACCGACACTATATGCGTGTAATAAACCACCAGGGAAACATGGACGGCCCGGAGGAAGATTTCCAAGCACCTCCGGAAGGCCAACAATAAATAAAAAGGAAATTTGCCTAATATCAGAGAATCTCACCAATTACGTAACACTAAAATGCGCACAAACAAATCGTGCTCTAACATTTCTATTAGACACGGGAGCAGACATTTCAATATGCAAAGAAATTAACGCAAATTTTGAAACAAACTTCGATAAAAAATGCAAACTAACAGGCATAACTAAAGATGAAATATACTCTTTAGGCGTTACAAAATTAACATTATGCCTAGGAGATAACCGTGCAAACAATGATTTTCACGTAGTGGATAACGATTTTCCCATCACTACAGACGGAATCCTAGGTAGAGATTTCTTTGTAAAATACGCATGCAAGATAGACTATGAAACATTCACTATTACGATTCCTATACCTGAAACGGATTACGTAGTACCTATCGCAACAAGACTACCAAAGCATGAATATTACACAATACCACCCAGAACGGAAATGATCCTTCCAATAAACCTTGAAATAACGGAAGACTGTGTCATTTTGAAGCAAGAACTCGTAAAAGGCGTGTTTTTATCTAACTCCTTAGCATCTCCCAAAGGTATCTGCCACATCAAGGTTATCAACGTAAACGATAAAGAAGTAATTTTGAATGAGGTTAAGCCAAAAACAGAAAAACTAACAGAATACACAATATTGACTACAAAAAACGAACACAATGAAGGAATAAACGAACAACGTTTTAAGAAGTTAATGACAGAATTGAAATTAGACAACAGTACCGAGACCGAATTAAGACACATATTCAGAAGACATCAATCTATTTTCCATCTTGAAGGAGAAAATCTAACGACTAATAATTTTTATACACAAAAATTAAACTTGTCAGACACAACACCAGTCTATTAAAAAAATTATCAACTTCCTCATTCACAATATAAGGAAATAAACAAACAAGTAGAAAATTTAATAAACAATGACATAATTGAGCTCTCGGTAAGCCGATACAATGCACCATTGCTACTAGTTCCAAAGCAATGATGACAAAAAAAAAATGGCGCTTGGTTGTAGATTTCAGGAAATTGAACGAAAAATTAGTTAACGACAAATTTCCACTGACAAGATTAGAGGACGTCCTAGACATGTTAGGAAGAGCCAAGTACTTCTCAACATTAGACATGACAAGCTCTTTTCATCAAATACCACTAGACAAAAATTCACGACCATTAACAGCATTTTCTACACAAGACGGACATTACCATTTTAAACGTCTACCATTCGGTTTAAAGATCTCTTCAAACAGCTTCCAAAGAATGCTTACAATAGCTTTGAGCGGTTTGAATTCAGAAGCTTTCCTTTATGTCGATGACATAATAGTATTTGGATGTTCACTTAAGCATCATAACCAAAATCTGGTTAAAGTTTTTGAGCGCCTGCAAAAATACAATTTAAAGCTAAACGCGGGCAAATGCCAATTTCTCAGACCGGAAGTAACATACCTCGGCCATTTAATAACAGACAAAGGTATTAAAACGGATCCAGCTAAATGTGAGTCTGTTTTAAAATACCCAACACCAAAAAATGCAGACGACGTACGAAGGTTCGTGGCTTTTTGTAACTATTACAGACTTTTCATACCGGACTTTGCAGCCGTAGCAAAATGTTTAAATTCCCTACTCAAAAAAGGGACACCCTTCATCTGGTCAGAGGAGTGCGAAAAAGCATTCTGTAGCTTAAAACATAAACTTGTTGATTCACCAATCCTACAATACCCAAATTTTGAGAAGCCATTTATCGTAACTACTGACGCATCCGATTTTGCATTAGGAGCTGTTCTCTCGCAAGGAGAGATTGAACATGATCTGCCAATATCATACGCTAGTAAGTCATTACAAAAGCATGATATAAACAAGCCGGTCATAGAGAAAGAACTCCTAGCAATACACTGGAGCATAAACTTTTTCAAACCCTACCTATATGGAAGAAAATTTATAGTAGTGGCTGACCACAGACCACTAGTCTCTCTATTTTCACATAAGAACCCATCGTCCAAAATGACCAGAATCAGATTAGATTTGTCTGATTATGATTTTGAAATTACCTACAAACAAGGCAAAATGAACACTAACGCCGATGCATTATCCAGAATAAAATATGACAGCGAAATTTTAAAAAATATGATTCCAATGAGCAGTGAAAAAGAAGTATTAGCAATAACAAGGAGCAAAACAAAACAATTACGTAAAAGGAGCAATAATGAAAATGAGGAAATAAATGACAATCAAGCGAGTGAAATGAGTATCGATACCAAAGAACGTGTTAACAGGAACAGCACATCTTTTAATGGCGTAAGAATGGCAATGAAATTAAAATTTGTTATTAAAGAAAAGAGTAACGTTACTATGAATATAAATAATAATGAAGTGCACATAACATGTAGCGATGACCCTTCGAAACTAGATTCGATGTTGGAGAAACTACATTGTTTATTAAATAGATCACAGATAAAGGAGCTAGCCCTTTGTGACAAAGATTATATATTTGAAAATATTAAAATGAATGCATTCAAAGAAAAGTACAACAAGTTGAAAATGAATAAATCCTCGCCTATAAAGATATTAATTTACAAAGCTCCACGACATATAGAAAGTACACTGCAACAATACAAATTGATAGATGAATATCATAACACTCGAACAGGAGGACATTTAGGAATCAGAAAGACAATTTTAAAATTGAAGTAACGATACATCTGGAAGAATATGAGAAAAATGGTTAAAGATTACATAAACAACTGCGAAAAATGTCACAAAAATAAAATAAACGGGCATATTAAAGAAGGTTTAATAGTTACGAATACACCGACAAGTTTTGAAAATATATCTATAGACACAGTAGGCCCGTTAAAATTTTCTAATGGAAATCGATACATTTTAACTATCCAATGCGACCTTACAAAATTTATGGTGGCACATCCTATTGAGACAAAAGAAGCAAAGACTATTGCAAAAACTCTAGTAGAACAGTTCATACTTAAATACGGATGTTTTAAGATCCTTAGATCTGACTGCGGCACAGAATTTAAAAATGAGTTAATGGCAAACATATGTAAATTACTCGACACGCGACAAATTTTCTCAACTCCGTACCATCATCAGACTATAGGAGCTCTAGAAAGAAATAAATCATAGGGTTCTGAACGAATATTTATTATCATTTGTGGATGACCAAGAATGGGATAAATGGAATCCGTACTACACGTTTGCGTACAATACCACACCACATGTAGATACATCATATTCTCCATATGAACTTATATTTGGAAAATTACCATCACTTCCGAGTGATATTTTCAATGAACATGATAAAATATATAATTTAGAAGATTATAGTAATGAATTAAAAATAAGGTTAAAGACATCCGTTAAGAGAGCTAGAAATATGATTAAAACAGTTAAACTCAAGAGAAAGAAAGACTATGATAGAAATAAGAATGAAGCTTCATTAGAAATAGGTGATTTAGTTTTTATAGGTTTAGAAAATAAAAAGAAACTACAAAGCCCATATCATGGACCATACAATATAATTGATAGATTAGGCGTAAATTCACTAGTAGAGGTTAACGGTAAAAATAAGTTGTTGCACAACAATATTTTAAAGAAATACATAAGAAGTAACTAAGAAGATAAATTTAATTTAATCAAGTTATCCCCTAATAAATTAATAAAAATAATAAGTTCTTGAAAAACAACTTACATCTACATATGAAATATATATTTAAAAAAATAGAGACTTATTTATTAAATAGGTATATATAAGAGAAAAATAAATTTATAACTAAATATGTTATCTATTTTTCTTTAGTAATAATATAGGTAATAAGAACATTTTTGTAAACTACATATGTATGTAAACTGCTCCAAACACCTCTCCAATCTTTAAAAATTCTTTCAAGTAATAATTTTTCGCTGAAGAGTAAGGGTGTAGTGTCATAGCACAGCCAGCCCACGGTACAGTAAATATTTGAGTCGATGACAACAAACTAATTTTCGTTTTGTTTATCTTCATTTCTGCACTGGGTCAAATGATTCATATTACATCGCGACTGACGCAAACAATGTTGCTGCATTGAAATTGCAAGCGCAGCAATAGTAATTATTTGAAGTGTAAGAATAAAAGAAAACAAAGAACTTATAAATGTAAAGAAATTGCTCAATATGTTAATTAATTGGTTTTGGCTACTTTTAATTTCAATGTATGTGAAAATATGGGGAGGAGTTTTGGCTGCATTATAGAAGAAAAATACTGGTATTTTTAATTTATATAGATCTGGAAAATTGAATAAAGAGTCAGTCTTGTGCTAAGTCTAAAAATCTTAAAGACTTTCTTCTTTCCTTTCTTTCCTTTTTAAAAGTACGGCGTAAAGCCATTAATAGGTCCAGCCGTTACAGTGGCATCAAAATTAGTAACAGAAATGAAGTAGTACACCACACAATGCTTTTTTGCTTAAAAATCTATTCGTCTATTTCGTCAAAAATGATATAAAAAACCATACTTAGAAGCAAAAGAATTTTATTCCAACGACTTGTTATTAGCAAACCAGTTCTATTCCATATTTGATAGAAAAATGCTTCAATTCCTAAGTGTATGAGTAGCATATTAAGTCTATTCCAAATAATTGCACCAATGTTAATGTCATTCTCATTACAGAACGGTACTACCTACTCAGTATTGTTAAAGTGATTGCGGTGTTGATACATACTTATTTTAAAAGGAAAGCTTAATAAATAAATGTAAATTTTTATTAATTAAATTGTTTTTCTAAATCGTTCTATTTCAGTTGTTTGGTGACAAAACAGTTCTATTCCATTTTAATTTAACTAAAAATACTGTTTTTATTTTATGTTTATAATATACTCTAATAAAACAGAATACTTAAATAATATAAAAAACTGGTTAAATTTAAGGTGTATCAGTTTGTCTCTCTTTTCTAAAAAGTAACTAACATGAAATAACAATAGAGTTCAGCTACTACAGCTTTTTCGCACTTTCTCTACATTAGATTATCTTAAGAGCCAACTTAATATCGTTGAAATATCTCAACGATATACATAGATAAAAGTAATTCAAAACAACCTTAAGTGAGAAAAATTTACCCACCATAATATGGTTTGGGCTCAGGGACAACACAAGACATAACAAGCAACCATGCGTTTACATAGATCTAATCATACATTAGTTTTCAATCTACTTTCGAGCTGACCTTTCGATAAGTTAACATCAAAAAAGCTACCGTTGTTAACAAAGGTACTCATGCGATTTAAAGGAGCAGTAGCCATAAAATTGTTATACTAAAAGGTAAGTAAATTAAATTGTTAGCGTTTCTACTGCTTCTACGGTTAGTGTTAAAATTTATAAGAGTTAGGAGTTCTGGTGAATCGAAAACACCAGTTATAAGTTGGTGTAAGTAGATGATATCAGCAGACTTCCTTCTCTCATTCAAAGATTGCATTTTTAATAGTTTTAAACGATCATCATAAGGAGGAAGGTTTAAAGTGTCAGTTCCACTTAAGTCCCTTAGAGCAAACCGAACAAAACGTTTTTGAATTCTCTCTATTCGTTCAACATGTACATTGTAACTTGGCGACCAAACTTGACTTGCATACTCCAAGTGAGGACGGACAATTGAATAATACAGCGTTGTAGTTGTAATCATATTATTAAATTCTTTGGCCCAGCGTTTTATAAAACCGAGCATAGAAGACGCTTTTTTACAAATGCTATCAATATAAACGCTAAACGATAGCTTAGAATCCATGCATATACCAAGATCTTTGACAGCGTCTACACGACTTTTTTTTATCTTATAATCAAAAATTAAATTATACCTTTTTCGCGAAAAGGTCATAGTTTGGCATTTATCTGGATTAAGAAACATATTATTTTTAGAGCACCAAACTTCAAAGGAATTTAAATCAGACTGGAGTAGATCTGAATTGTCTTTAGCATCTACTGTTCTGTATATTTTCATATGATCTGCATAAATGAGCAGATGAGAGTGTTTGATGATGTGGGTTACATAATTAATGGCTAAAATAAACAGAAGTAGACCAAGGAGGCTACCATGAGGAACACCTGATGCAACAATAAATTCAGCAGACAATACACCTCGAAATCATATTTGATAAGATCGCTTTGTCAGATGCGATTGAATCCAGCTTACAAAAAATTGTGGAAAACCCATTAACTTTAGTTTAAATATAATTAATTTCCCAGCAAACACCATAGCGATAGTATTTTATAACGGTATCTAAATTTAAAAGAATCGCGATATATTTTCGAAGTATTGATACGATACCATCTCGATATCGAAACGATATCTTATTTCAGTATGCATTTTCGATACCTTTTTACGATACTATCACCGTATCGAAAAGATATCTCAATCAGAAAATTATCGATACATTTTCGATATGTTCATTTTTATTTTAATGACTTTAATAGCCTACCAAAAGTAAACTTTATACGAAATCGAAGTCAGAATGATTTTTTGTAAATTTTTAAAAAAAACTGTTTCCATTCACATACCTTATCTACCCTGCCGTGGAAAATCATGCTAGTCATGAATTTATTTAGTTAACTTGCTATTTAAAATAAAACTATGTAGTCACAAAATACAAGATGTTTAACTAGTCAAATCTTACTAAACAAAAATTTACTAAATAAGTTACTATCTGCTAAATAAGTTCTAAAATACCAGCTGTTTTACTAATTAAAAATTAAGTAAAAGCTTAATTTATAGTTAAGTAGCTTTTTATCTAATTAAAAAAATACTAGCTGTTTTCCTATCTCATTTTAGAACTGTGGACGTGCTAAATTAGCTGGACTACCGAAATCGGGGTTGTAGCGCCCTTAATACTCTGCTCATGCACGACTTCATATCAAGCAAGTATCAAATCGTTGTTTACGTGTTAATTTTTTCTCGATTAATTGTATTTGCTTATGGAACGGAAAAAACCAGTGAAAGTGAAAATACAAATTTTTTTCAGCTGAACCAATTACCTACCAATGATGTCATGTCAAAAACCCTGTTTACCCTTTTTTGCCACCGTAAATACTTTTCAAGACATAATATAAAAAAAAGTATAGCAGTGAGACTGCCGACCGAAGTGAAAACCTATATATAAAATACTAGTATTCCCTGGAAGACGTTGTCCTGCCACGGACCGAATTACTGCTATATAAGAATTTTCATGCTAATAGGGGGTTTCGGACTATCCTACATTTAGGATGGATTTGACAGGTCGGACGGACATGTAGGATGTGCGAAAGCTCATACTGCAGCCCGTCCTACTGTTAGGATAGCTTGGTTGCTATTGAAGTCCAAAAACACAATATTTAATTTTAGTTTTAATTTTATTTATTTCGGTTAGATCGCGAGTGACCAAACATTTTCAATACAGTTACACTCCTTGACTGACTTCTTATGCTAGTCTTAATCTAAAAAGAAACTTACGAAGAAGGGTGTACGTGACAAAAGTAGAAAGTCAAGTATCGATGCAATTCGACATTGATACTTGAGTTCAATGACTAAACGCGAAACTATGAGAATAAACGAAATTTGACCCGGTCATTAACTTTAATAATTTATTGTGGAATTTGGAGTTCAATAAATTCCGAAATATGACGCGGTCAATAACTTTAATAAGTTATTGTGGAATTTGGAGTTGAATAAATTCCGCGCTATTTGATACTGCACTTACACTTAGGGTGATAAGTGCAATATGAGTTTATATGTAGTATGAACGAAGCATGTATTGATTTGCATTGTCACGCTACACTACATGTAGGATGAAATCAAAAAAATTTTGAAGTTCCGCTCTGATCTTGTTCTTATCTGTGCGTCCTTGTTTGTAGATTTCCTTGGTAATTGTTGTTGGCGCAGTTAGCCGGAAATTTTTTGTAGACTTTGTGAATTCTAATCGTGTAGCTACCAGTCGGCATATGAAATTAGAATTATTTTTGTTAAGAGCTTATAACAATTTATTAAATTTTTTTATATATTACTAAAACTATTTATTTTAAGGAAAAGTGTTACCATATCAAAAATACATATAATTAAAGTAATTTATTGAAATTATTTCATTATTGAATTAATATAAAAACTTAAAGCTTATTTATACCTATTTATATCATAACAGTAACACAATATACATGTTCACCATATCTATATTGCGTTGTGTATTAAAAATAGAATATTCTAAAATTAAGAAATATCTATAGCTTATAAATTATATATAATTCATATAAGAAATTAAAGCTAAACAGTTTTAAAAAATAGAATGCTTAGGATAAGCAGACTTTAGTTATTCAATTACTACTGAAAATATTAATTATTTCGCAGGTTTAATACGTAATTGTTATTATATATATTATACATAAATATTCTTTAAATTTCCTCAATGAGCCAAATTGTTCATATATATGATATTTATTTTAAGGTAGTATATATATTATATATATATATATATATATACATTTTTACATATATATAGTTCATATATATGAACAATTTGGCTCATTGAGGAAATTTAAAGAATATTTATGTATAATATATATAATAACAATTACGTATTAAACCTGCGAAATAATTAATATTTTCAGTAGTAATTGAATAACTAAAGTCTGCTTATCCTAAGCATTCTATTTTTTAAAACTGTATTTAAACTGTATTTAAACTTTTTTAAAACTTATATATATATATATATACATATATATATAACCATCACCAGTAGCACAAGCAAGTGCTAAGTGCTTGCTAGCAGGCAAACAGAAAATATAGCATGCAAATTGCTGTATATTTTACGCCGTCAATTCGGTTCATCCCCTCTAAAGCTGCGCAACCGCTGGGATCTTGTAATTCTCTTTGCGTTGTTGTTGTAAATTTGCTAAGTATTTATTGTTGTACAGTAAGCTTAAATTTTTTGTGGATGCTTATTTGTAGCTACAGTCAGCATATGACATCGAACTAATTTAGAAAACAGTTTATACATATGAATTAAAGAATATATATAATATTGGTAAATCTATTTGTTTTTAGTAAAAGTGTTATCGTATCGGAAATACATATATATAAAGTACATATATATATATATATATATATATATTTATATATATTTATATATATATATATATATGTACTTTATATATATATATATATATTCAAATTGATATTTTCTAACCTACCACGACTGAAAACTTTCCGATTGACACACAGCCATAGTTGACAACTTTGAATATAAAATGCCGCAGTGGTGAAAATAAAAAGCCACTGACAAATACAACAAGTATGAAAATTGTCAAACTTTGTTTGACGATATGTAATAAAATAAGAGCATGCATGTAATTATTTGAATGTTATTTTCACAACTTATCACCTTTATCACAACTTAAAGATTAAAATGTTAAAACAATCAATCCACACATTATTTTTCTGGTTTGCAAACGAAGTTCCAGCAGAAAAAAGCAGAAAGAGAAGATCGATCCATTTTTAAATCTCACCATGAATAGCAGCTGTTTGAGTAAAAGCAAATTTTTCAAAAATGTTGACAAATACAACAACTGAAGAAATTGCCAAACTTTAAAGGCATATATAGACCAATATAAACCGAATTAATAATAAGTTTTGGTTGCAAACATCTTATTGCAACCTAACTTAAGTATTTATATACTAACAAACAGATTATATGCATTAATTTCAGGAGTTTCCAAGTGATTTCTTTGTGAGCTTGCGGTCGATTAAAGCCCTATTCTCTTTCAACAAAAAAATTTTTTCGACTTTTTTTTTCTATAGCTTGGACATTTAAGAATATAACCCTAAAAGGGTTTTTTGAAATTCGAAATACTTTAGAAGATATGGCCATTTTTGTGGGGTCATGTCTTCGCTAAAATGAGTAGTTTTCAAACTTTGAACGCGTTTATCTCGAAACCACGTTTTTCGAGCTGGCGGCCACGATTCCGCCAGTTCTACTGAACCGATTTGGATGAAACAAAGCGATTTTTTTGACTATTTTTTTTTTACACTAAACTACAAAAAAATGGGTCCAAATTCGATTTGTCAATTTCAAGTGGCCGCCATTTTGTCAAAAAAAATCGCAAAATTTTTATTTTACTACGGGCCAGAATTACATCTATGCTGATCATAACCCTATATTTTTTTTTTCAGACGCTCCTGAGGGCCGGAATCGTGGCCGCCAGCATCATGCTTTTTTTTTTGAGGGCCAACTTTGACGGTGCCATCATCTATGGACAGCCCCTATATCGCGGCGAAAAAATTTTTTTATTTTCTTTCATTCATTACTAATTCAATAAAAAAAACAAAATTCAAATATCTTTTTGCGTTTTCAAATGAGAATTTTTTCAAAAAGGGTCCAAAAACAGCAAGCTGAAGGAGAATAGGGCCTTAAGAACAAGAGTGACGATCACTGTTGATTTTTTTATGCACAAATACATGCAAACATTTTTGAGGTTATTTTTGTAATTTTCCTAACTTGTTATCTTTGCTGTCTGTATTGTGGACGATTTCCTTGGAAAAATACGATGATGCAAACCAATGATTTACCCTCTACCAAAATCTTTCAACGCGCCTAAAGAAGTTTTCACTTCAAAAAAATGTTAATTCAAACCCCTCTAAAGAATTTAAACAAATCATAAACCATGTTTAAATTTAAAACTCAACAAAAATTTGGAAAGCTTTATAAAAAAATTAAGAAATTCATATTGTGAAAAACTGTTAGTAAAATACAAAATCTAATTATTTACTACCAAGTATTTTACAACGAATAAACAGCGTTATAGGAGAAACTAAAGAAAAGTGAAACAGCCTTAAATTGAACATATCAAAAGTCTACCTGTTCCAACTCAACAGCTGAACGATTAAATGTCAAATAAAAATCTTTTATTTGCTGAATTGTTTACTTTGATTTTTGTGTCAAGTTATAGCTTTAATCGAAGTTATTAAATTTTTATCACGTGTGTTGTAAAAGTTAAAAAAACAAATAATTTTTGCAAATATAAAATAAGTAAGTGTTGATTTTATCTATAATATGAGCAAAAGAGTAAAAAAAGGCAGAGTAAAAAAGAGTAAAATAATATTCTGCAATATCCTTTATCTTGCAGAATATTATTTGGGCGATGGTGAAAACAATAATTTAACATATGCACACAATCAAGCAGTTGTCAGCCCGCTCAATGTTAACAATATTAACAATTTGTGTTCAAGGAAAATTTATATATTTTCGATGGATGTTTTGTTTTAAAAGTAGATGAAGATTTAATATTTCTACCAATTTCACATTAGCTCTACGTTATGAAACGGACATGCAAGTAACCCAGTATTTTCAAACCCACAAAACCTCCCATGGACAATAAATTTTCTACAATGACGGACCAACAATATACTGATGACTTCAACACCTCGAATGTAGACGAACCCACAAAGAAAGAGCAAGAAAATCCAGGTAAAATAGTTCATTTCAATGTCACTTTATATTTAACTGGGAATTTATTTATAGCATATACACTAGACCACCCATATGTGCAAAAGTGTTATTTTCTTCGCTCCCCGCGCATTTTCGTAGAGTACTAGACTAAAAATAAGATCTGCAAAAAAAACAGGGTGCGTGTAGTGGTAAAATGCCAGTCGCATTTGACTTAAAGCCTCAAAAACACACTTGAAAAAAGTTCAAAATATTTTTGATCTGCAAGTCATTTAAAGTGTTTAAAGTAGTTCGTGATTTGGACTTTAAATTTAAGAATAACCTAGCCAATAATAACATGTATTAACTTTTGACCAACTTGTATTATTTGTGGTAAAATTAACGTTTAAAGACAAAATTTTTGAAATTTTTTGAGCACCTTTATTGCAAAAAAGGTTGCCATTATGGTTTTCGTACGGATAAAATTATGTGCTTTATTTCATAATAGAGATAATTAAGTAAAATTCAAATGAAATTTTTTTTTATAAAAAATATTTATTTTTAGCGCCGATAACGCGGTTCAAAGTAAGAATATATAAAACAATAATTAAAAACATTAATACAAAAATTATATAATTCAATTGTAGTTAATAATATAATTCAAGCAGAAATAATATTCATTATGTTTTAAGTTAAATCATTGGTAACACATTTAAGAAATATCTTAAAGTTAATTTTTTATTTTAACGACTGGAATTTTGTTTTGGGTAATTTTTATCAAAATATTGTAAAAATATTGTCTTAGAAAAATTGTTGGATGGCAAATTTTTATATTTCTCCATTGCATGCAGGATACACTCTTTCTGCTCTTCTTGGTGAGTTAAAATGGCATTAAAACGTGAAATTAATGCTACGCCACGTTCTGCAATATCATTAACGGCTAATACTTTTTTAACATTTAATTTTGCAGCAAGATAATCTTCATTTTCCTCCCAAGTGGCTGTTTTCCATTTTCACAATTTATTTGATATAGCTGCGAACACCAAACACTATCACTACATGCATGATACAAAGAACTACAGAAAATGTATTCCCGGCGCAACGAAAAAAATTTACTGCGCACCTCGTCATTGGTGCTCGTCAAATGTGACACTTGATGAATACATTCAAAAGAAAATGTCAAAAAGAGACGAAGATAGCAAAATGAAAATTAACAAACAGTCAAAATTCTGTCGAGCACATCAAGAAACATAGCCACTTTTTGTGTAAAGCGGTAAAAAGGGGAAAAACACCCCTAGAAAATATTCAAAATTTTTTCACAAACAGTACTAAAAAATATATTTACTTTATTTTGGACATGAGCTTTATTTAACAATATATATTTCATTTCAATAAAACAAGTTTTCTTAAGAAAATTTTGACATTTTAAAATCTTTACAACCTATGAATAAATTGTGGCTACGTTGCTACCAATGAGCACCTTCTACATCACAGCAAAGATGGCAGACATGTGCAATACTTCATCTGCGGTTCTCTGTATCATGCTATCACTATATAAATTGTTAAAATGCCAACAAAAATGACAAGTGGATGTTACGTTAGCAACGAAGCATATTTAGCTTCAAAATGTTTTAGAAAAACTGTATGACATACTGAAGGTCTTTAGATAAGCTGAGCATGCCGTTAATCTTTACTTGGCTTCAGAATTAATTTTTTTAGATTTTCACATAATTTCAAAACTTTGTCGCAAATTTTAATTAATGGTTTATATATTCTTACTTTGAACCGCGTTATCGGCGCTAAAAATAAATATTTTTTTATAAAAAAAAATTTCATTTAAACTTTACTTAATTATCTCTATTATGAAATAAAGCACATAATTTTATCCGTACGAAAACCATAATGGCAACCGTTTTTGCAAAAAAAGTGCTCAAAAAATTTCAAAAATGTCTTTAAACGTTGATTTTACCACAAATAATACCAGTTGGTCAAAAGTTTATACATTGTTGTTATTGTCTAGGTTATTCTTAAATTTAAGGTCCCAATCACGTACTACTTTAAACACTTTTTAAAAGAGTTACAGATCAAAAATATTTTGAACTTTTTTAAAGTGTGTTTTTGAGGCTTTAAGGGAGGGTTCTCCTGGATTTTTTTGGATTTGGCCGAAAAACAAGCAAAATTTGAGAATGGTTTGTGGGAAAATGAAAAGACATACGAACTCATGCTTTTGAACTTTTATTCGTGGTTTATTGACGAGTAAAAAAAAAAAAAAATTTGAAAAATTCAAAATGGCGGCTTGAAAATGGCGGATCTCGTCGACCTCTGCGCGCAAAACATCGACCTCCCGCGGACAGTGTGGGGCCTCAGGTAGTGAACTGAAATGAGAAATGTATAAAATTTATTAAAATTGATAACATTTCATATGCCTGGAACCTAACTTCAATTAAGTTTGGTAAAAAAACCAATTTTATGGACTTTTAAAAAAAAAATTGAAATTTTTTGCTTTTTTTTACTTAGATCTCGTTTAGAAATTATAAATAAACAATTTTTTATGCCAATGTTAGGTTCCAGGCGTACAAAAAAGTATATACTTTCAAACATTCTTTGAATGAAGGAAATCGGATCAATAGAACAAGCCCTGTGCTGTCCGTTAGATTAGAAAACATGGTTCCGAGAAAAACGCGTTTAAAGTTTTTAGAAAGTTGGTACGCGCGCGTGACATGGGTACGTTTGACACGCTCTAGCTCGAGAAATACGCGTCGTATTGAAATATCCCTTGGCACAAACATTCTACATATATGTAACTTTCATTTTATGTAAAAAAAAATGGATTTTTTCAAAAAAATCCAGGAGAACCTTCCCTTAAGTCAAATGCGACTGGCATTTTACCACTACACGCACCCTGTTTTTTTTTGCAGATCTTATTTTTTAGTCTAGTTCTCTACGAAAATGCGCGGGGAGCGAAGAAAATAACACTCTTGCACATTCCATATATTTCATGGGTGCTCTAATATGCACTTGATAACAAAGATGTTCTGTTCGACAAAATAAATAAATTGAATGATAAGGTAGACAAGGCAATTAACCTTCTTGGAAGGCTTACCGACGAAATTCTACAACTCAAAACGACATAAAAAAAAATTCAAACAACTCACAGGAAATTCTTAAAAATATTCTGCCAGAGTCTGCATTCACTGATTACACAGATTTTCTCAAGTTTGAAGAGCAGTTAAAAAAATTTAAAACTATCAGATAATTGTAAGTCTATAAAAGTGGTTCAATACTGGTGTGTGCGTCCGTTTTTTTTTTTTTTAGATTGAACCAACGCTCAGGGGATGCCCCCTATAAATGCGTAAGCATTGTGTTGATTCGGAAGATGGGTGATAGTTAGTTGGAGGGTGGATAGATGGAGTAGTGTCGGTGAACATTTGTTTTGAATTTGCACAGCTCAAAACTGCCGGGAAACACGCTCGCAGGGAGACTATTCCACAACTTAACCGCGCGACTAAAGAACGAATTATCGCGGTAATGCGAGGTTCTATTAGGAATCGATGCAATGGGCTAAAAGGGGTGGGCAATAAAGGGGTGGGCTTGGACAGCTGCCCGAGTGGACCTGGGAAACATACGAGCTGATGGCGTCAGGCCATGTATCTCCCTTGAACACTTCCCATGGTAATACCTATACAGAAGGCTTAGGCAACCTACATTACGTCGATGCTCAAGAGAGTTGAGAGAGGATGAAATACTTTCATCTCCTATCAAATATATCGCACGACGTTGAATTCGGTCCAGAAGCTACAAATAAGATCTTGAAGCCCCTGCCCAAATGTGCGAATTGTACTCCATTTTCGGCCTAATATATGAGGTGTAGATCATGCGAAGATCAGCTGAAGTAAAATATTTTTTGCACCGTTTTAGAAAACCTAGGCAATTGCCCGCTTCTTTCGACACATCGAAAATATAATCATTCCAACGAAGATCAGATTGGATCGATATGCCCAGAACGTCAAGAGCGGCTGATTCCACAAGATCCACACCATTCAAACTGAGAGGAGCTAAAGGGCAATTCACCCGCTTGTGGGTTAACAGCAGGGTTCGTATTTGCTCACTCATGAAGCTTCATGAATATGAAGGAATTTTTTGCTCAAAAAAAAACCTACTCATATTCATTTTTTTGAAGAGATGAGCAGATTTTTTTTGTTCATGAACTGAAGAAGAGCAAACCAGTTTGTGAACAAGAACATTTTTTACTTTTTCGAATAAACTGTTGCTATTCATTTCTTCTTCAATGTTTCACTTGTCGTTTGTTGGCTCTTCATTTGTTCATGAATTTTCCACGAAGTGGTGAAGGCAACGGATGATACTCTCGTTCGTTTCGTTTAATTTTGTTTTTTAGATACACACAACGTGTGCACGCTGTTTTGTATTGAAGCGAGGCATTGAAATGGCTTGAAGGTTTGTGTGTATATATGTTAAGCAGCGTGGCAACAAGAATGCAATAACAAAGCATTGTGGGATTCTATGAAAAGTTTAATAAACAGCCACAGCTTTGTTTTTGATACGCATGCACAGTGGCTCATATGATGGTTGATAGCAAATAAAATTTACCTTTTCTATTTTGGGGGTTACAAATTCCACCTGTAGGGTAAAAAATTTAGAAATATGTAGCCACCTAATAATATGTATTTTGACGTGTTTTAAACGTCAGTTATCAGTGTTAGGAGGTCGCAAATCCGTGGTCAGAATTTAAAAATTATGTAATTTTGAAATATTAGGGTTGCCACCTAATAATATGTTTTTTAAGAATTTTAAATTATAATTATAGAGCAATAAACAAAGAGCGAAAAACTAAAATGTTATGTTTATGAAAAAAAAGAATGTTAATCATAATTACCTCTTACTTAAAATAAATAAAATGGGTTATGTAAATTTTTTTCTTGTCAAAAAAAAATAACATGAATTAATTTGTTTCATTAAATGTTTTAAGTGTATACATAAATTTTTCCATCGCCTGCTATTTTTGTACTTGGTATACATATTTCTCAATTTTTTACCCTACAGGTGGAATTTGTAACCCCCAAAATAGAAAAAGTAAATTTTATTTGCTAACAACCATCATATGAGCCACTGTGCATGCGTACCAAAAACAAAGCTGTGGCTGTTTATTAAACTTTCCATAGAATCCCACAATGCTCTGTTATTGCATTCTTGTTGCCACGCTGCTTAACATACATACACACAAACATTCAAGCCATTTCAATGCCTCGCTTTAATACAACACAGCATGCAAACGTTGTGTGTATCTAAAAAACAAAATTAAACGAAACGAACGAGAGCATCATCCGTTGCCTTCACCACTTCATGAAAATTTCATGAACAAATGAAGAGCCAACGAACGACAAGTGAAGCATTGAAGAACAGATGAATAGCAACAGTCTCTTCAAAAGAGTAAAAAATGTTCTTGTTCACAAACTAGTTTGCTCTTCTTCAGTTCATGAACAAAAAAAAATCTGCTCATCTCTTCACAAAAACGAGCTCCTCACTTTGATTTTTCTTCATATTCTTAAATGAATGAATAGAAGCAGAAATGAGCAGTTCATGAATGAGCAAATGCGAACCCTGGTTAACAGACAACACTGGGTATTGCTTGCATTGAACTCTACTCTATTAGCAAGACCCCACTCGGAGATTTTTTGTAGATCATTAAGGAGTGTGTCATTCATAGTTTGCCTTCTTCTCTCAATCTCCATAGAGCTTGGGCGTTTTTTGAATGAATATGAATGACAAATGCTGCTGTCGTCCACAAACGAATGTATTGGGTTATGCGTCAACGACAGAAGGTCTTTGATAAAAACCAGAAACAAGGTTGGCGATAGAACTGAACCCTGCGGTACTCCTGCGTAAAGCAACAACCCTACTCTCGCCGAAAAAGTGAACGCATTTATTCCATTCTTCGGTTAAGAACGCCATAAGATCACCAGTAGAGCGAGCCCTACGGAAACCATATTGACGGTCACTGAGCATTTGGTTGTGCTCCAGATAGTTCATAACGTTGAAGTTTATTACGCTCTCCATAACTTTGGAAAGCATAGAGCATATCGCAATGGGTCGGTAGTTTGCAGGGTTCGTGGCATCACCCTTTTTAGGTACCGGCTGGAAATTTGCCACCTTCCAACAAGATGGAAATATTCCTGTTCTGTAGGAGATGTTGAAAAGGTTGCGCAAAGGCCGAGCCAGCGAAGAAGCACACATTTTAAGCACAATTGGTGGTATGCCATCAGGACCAGAGGCTTTGTTTACGTTGAGATTTGCAAGGACCCTTTTAACTGCTCTCGTTCGAAAGTATATCTCCTGCATTGCAGAAGATCCACCCTCAACAAAGGGCAGTGGCTGATTGCTATCCGAGAGAGTGGAATTTTGTGCAAACAATCCAGCCAATAGGTTCGCTTTATCAGCCGAGTCAGTGAAGATTTGGTCATCTTTTAAAAGAGCTGGAATCGATGACGATGTCTGGTTCTTAACTCTTTTATCAAATGACCAAAAATTTTTGATCCCTTTGGGGCAGAGAAGAACCTGTTCTCGAATGCGAGCTTCGTGCAGAAACTTTTCGCGTTTTAAAATTGCATTACAGCGATTACTTGCCTCGATGCGAAGTCTTTTAGTATCAGTATTCTTGTTAGAACGCCAATTCTGAAAGGCTTCCTCTTTGGACCTGACTGCAATCCTGCAAGTCTCATTAAACCATGAGTGGTCATTTGGTTTAATGCTTCGCATCTTATTGGGAATGAAAGACCGCATACCCAATAAAATAATTTCTTGTACCATGACAGCCGCGGCATTCACATTTCTATTAGAGAAACATAATTTCCAATTGAAGTTTCGATAAAAATTATTTAACGCAGTCCAATTTGCCTTTCCATAACACCATGCAGTCCTCTTCGGGGCTTTGGGCGTAGAGGTGCAGGGGTTAGAATATGGAAAAACAGCGGAGATGGTACAATGGTCCGAGTTACCAAGAGGTGCGTTGACACTCACATCATATTTTTCATGATGTGAAGTCAGAAAAAGGTCAAGGGTATTATGGCTATGCATATCACTTTGAGGAAAAAAAGTGGGTTCCTTCACTAGTTGAATCAATTGGTTCGATTCAGCAAATAGCTCAACATATTGCCCAACAGGTGTCAATGGGCCCCAGTGACGTAACCAAGCCGGGTTTTGGACATTGAAATCGCCTGCTACAACGATCTCACTGTCAGGAAACAACCCCAAAATATGCGCAATCGAATCAGAGAGAGAGTCCAGTTTGTTAAAAGTGGGCTCTCTCCCTAGATTCGGGCTTCTATAAATAAAACAAAAATGCAGCAAGTGAGAGCGAAGCCTGAACCTAACCCACATTGAGCTAAACTCTGGATCGATCACGTTCAGACTCCTCTCACACTGGTATGCTACATCCGTTCTTATAAAAAGGGCGATGCCTCTATGCAAAGAAAACAATGGCAGTAAGCGGTACCCAGGTATATGAAAATCCAGTGGATCTACATCCTCGGCCACCTGGGTCTCGCCTAGTGCCATTATTTACTAAAAGTTCGACCAGTAATCATTGATGTTGCAGAAATTTTTTCAGGATCATATTGTATCTATATTAAACTAAAAAAATAGTGCAGTGTCTAAACAGAAAATCACATGAAACACATTTTTATGGGAATTAATTTATAATAACTCCGGCTTTTTTAAATTTTTTTATGTTGAATGCATATTTTCATAAAGCTTTAATAGAGTTTTGGTTTGGACACCAAGTTATTTCAAATGGTTTAAGTTCATTACAGCTTCAAACTGACCTTAAATCGATTTGCGCAATATTTAGAGGTAGAGTTCGAAATTTCAGAAAATTAACGCACACTGAAAAAAAGACCCATCATTTTTCGCAAACATTTTTTAACCGCTTTAATGTATATTCATAATTTATTTTTTTTATGTAATGCTACAGTTGTCATTTAAAACTAACTAAATTCAAATTTAAATAAAATTGTTTTTTTAAGGTTAATAACTTCGGACGAGTCATTGCTAAAACCAATACAGAATTTGTTGTAAAATGCTGGCGGCGCATTTTAGTTGATGATGCTGCAAAGCATTTTTCATGGCAAGGAACTCAAACTAAAATGTCCGTAAGAAAACTCGCAACTACATCAGCAATAGAAAGTAAGTTCCCCTTAAACCTAATTTTTTACAATTCTTAATTAAATCCCTACAGACCCAGTGACACTTTTCGAAGAAAAAACTAAGAAATTTTTTCTCTATGCCAGTGACAGGCAAAACAAGACAAATAACTATCGCGAAAAATCAAAATTAAATAATTAAAACACATTAAAATATGAATTTCTTTAATTTTTTTTTTAATAAATAAACACCCTTAATGATTTTAAATTAATATTATCATTATATTATATCATTATAGTCAATATATTATAAACATGATAAATGAACACCCTTATTGAATTTAAGTTAATATTGTCATTAAATTAATATTATCATTATATTATATCATTATAGTCAATATATTATAAACATGATAAATGAACACCCTTATTGAATTTAAGTTAATATTGTCATTAAATTAATATTGTCATGGAGCATAAGGTCAGGTCTGTTCCTTATAAAATTATATATATAAATATAATTATATATTAAAGTTTTTTCCTAAATGACCTCTTTATTTATTATGTTGACTTTATATGATTTAAATACAAATTCTAAATGTTTGATAGTTTAAATCATACTTGATTTTAAATTCAAATTCTAGTTGTTTGATAGTTTAAAATCGTTAATTGAGCTTAAGGTCAAAGTTAGAACAATTAATTGTTCTAACGAATCTTTCCAAAGAAACAACAACAACAACAAAGTTTTCAATATGAAAAGGAAAAAATCACTAGCTGATTTTATTGCAATTTCGGCCCGGCTAAAGGCTTCATCAGAAATCTTTGTGATACCCGTGCAAGCGCGCACTTACGCACTGCACCACAGGGGCGATGAGATTTGAAGTGTCAATTTCTCAGTTTTTCTCAATTTCGTAATTTCACATTTGTTGTTGTATTTTTGCTTTACTTTAGTCTCTATGCTTATGTTATTATATGTAGTCCAACAGCCTGCTGGAAGTCTCCACAAACAAAGCATGTTTACTGAAGTTGTTTTTAGATTTTTTGCTGATTTTGTTTTCAGCTGTTTCCGTTTGGTCGAGCTCTACCATTTGATTAAAGTTTTTTCCTAAATGACCTCTTTATTTATTATGTTGACTTTATATGATTTAAATAAAAATTCTAAATGTTTGATAGTTTAAATCATACTTGATTTTAAATACAAATTCTAGTTGTTTGATAGTTTAAAATCGTTTATTGAGCTTAAGGTCAAAGTTAGAACAATTAATTGTTCTAACGAATCTTTCCAAAGAAACAACAACAACAAAGTTTTCAACATGAAAAGGAAAAAATCACTAGTTGATTTTATTGCAATTTCGGCCGAGCTAAAGGCTTCATCAGAAATCTTTATGATATTCGTGCAAGTGCGCGTTAGTAGTAAACATGCTTTGTCAGTGGAAGACTTCCAGCAGGCTGTTGGACTCCATTATAATGACATAAGCATAAAGGCTAAAGTAAAGCAGAAATACAACAACAAATGCGAATATATGAAATTTGAAAAAACTGAGAAATTGACACTTCAAATCTCATCGCCCCTGTGGTGCAGTGCGTTAGTGCGCGCTTGCACGGGTATCACAAAGATTTCTGATGAAGCCTTTAGCCGGGCCGAAATTGCAAAAAAATCAGCTAGTGATTTTTTCCTTTTCATATTGAAAAGTTTGTTGTTGTTGTTGTTTCTTTGGAAAGATTCGTTAGAACAATTAATTGTTCTAACTTTGACCTTAAGCTCAATAAACGATTTTAAACTATCAAACAACTAGAATTTGTATTTAAAATCAAGTATGATTTAAACTATCAAACATTTAGAATTTTTATTGAAATCATATAAAGTCAACATAATAAATAAAGAGGTCATTTAGGAAAAAACTTTAATCAAATGGTAGAGCTCGACCAAACGGAAACAGCTGAAAACAAAATCAGCAAAAAATCTAAAAACAACTTCAGTAAACATGCTTTGTTTGTGGAGACTTCCAGCAGGCTGTTGGACTACATATAATAACATAAGCATAGAGACTAAAGTAAAGCAAAAATACAACAACAAATGTGAAATTACGAAATTGAGAAAACTGAGAAATTGACACTTCAAATCTCATCGCCCCTGTGGTGCAGTGCGTAAGTGCGCGCTTGCACGGGTATCACAAAGATTTCTGATGAAGCCTTTAGCCGGGCCGAAATTGCAATAAAATCAGCTAGTGATTTTTTCCTTTTCATATTGAAAACTTTGTTGTTGTTGTTGTTGTTTCTTTGGAAAGATTCGTTAGAACAATTAATTGTTCTAACTTTGACCTTAAGCTCAATTAACGATTTTAAACTATCAAACAACTAGAATTTGAATTTAAAATCAAGTATGATTTAAACTATCAAACATTTAGAATTTGTATTTAAATCATATAAAGTCAACATAATAAATAAAGAGGTCATTTAGGAAAAAACTTTAATCAAATGGTAGAGCTCGACCAAACGGAAACAGCTGAAAACAAAATCAGCAAAAAATCTAAAAACTTTGTTAGTGGAGACTTCCAGCAGGCTGTTGGACTACATATAATAACATAAGCATAGAGACTAAAGTAAAGCAAAAATACAAGACTTACTTACTTACTTAGGTGGCCATAGCAACCCGTCGTCGGGTTTCGGCCGATCTCATCAGCTCTCGCCAGGCGCCTCTGCTTCGCGCGCGCCTTCTCCAATTGGTTTCGCCAAGCGCGGTTAGGGCTTCCTCGACCTGGTCAATCCATCGGAGGCATGGTCTCCCTCTTCGTCGTCGGCCTTCGCCTCGAACACCTTTTTCGCTGGAGCATCGTCATTCATACGATGGACATGACCTAGCCAGCGTAATCGCTGGATTGCGATACGCTGAACTACTTCAATGTCGTCGTATAGCTCATACAGCTCGTGGTTCATTCGTATGCGATAGTCGTCGCCAACTCGAATAGGACCGAAGATTTTGCGAAGAACTTTTCTCTCAAACACCCCAAGAGCGGCTGCGTCTGCTTGCGAGACAACCCATGCCTCAGCGCCATAAAGAAGCACAGGTATAATGAGCGTCTTGTAGAGTGTCAGTTTTGTCGATCGAGAGAGGGCTCTGCAACGTAATTGCTTACTAAGCCCGTAGTAGCACCTATTAGCAATTGTTATTCTTCGCTTTATCTCCAGGCTGACATCATTATTGCTGTTAATGGCGGTGCCAAGGTAGGTAAATTCCTTGACCACTTCAAAGTTATAGTTGCCTGTTGAAACGTGAGAGCCTAGCCGCCCCGCTCCCCTGCCAGCAGGCAGCATATACTTCGTTTTACCCTCGTTTACCGTCAAACCCACCTTGGCTGATTCTTTTTCGATAGCGGTGAAAGCAGCAGTGACATCTCTCTTGGTTCTACCGATGATATCAATACAAGAACAAATGTGAAATTATGAAATTGAGAAAAACTGAGAAATTGACACTTCAAATCTCATCGCCTCTGTGGTGCAGTGCGTTAGTGCGCGCTTGCACGGGTGTAACAAAGATTTCTGATGAAGCCTTTAGCCGGGCCGCAATTGCAATAAAATCAGCTAGTGATTTTTTCCTTTTCATATTGAAAATTTTGTGGTTGTTGTTGTTTCTTTGGAAAGATTCGTTAGAACAATTAATTGTTCTAACTTTGACCTTAAGCTCAATAAACGATTTTAAGCTATCAAACAACTAGAATTTGTATTTAAAATCAAGTATGATTTAAACTATCAAACATTTAGAATTTGTATTTAAATCATATAAAGTCAATATAATTATATATAATTTCAGAAAGCTAAAAAATATCGTTTCGATATCGAAAAGATATCATAAAGGCGATAATTTCTATCGTTTTCGATATTCGAATAGGTATAGTAACGATATCGAGAAATGGGCATTAACGATACAAATCTACCTATCGTTAACGATATCGTGAAATCATAAATAGCTATATCGAAACGATAACGAGGTTGTAGAATACTCGATATCGAAACGATATCAAAATCTGAAAAGATTCGATATCGTATTGATATCGTTATTTATTATTTCACGATATCGTTAACGATAGGTCGATTTGTATCGTTAATGGCCATTTCTCGATATCGTTACTATACCTTTTCGAATATCGAAAACGATAGAAATTATCGCCTTTATATCTTTTCGAATATCAAAAACGATAGAAATTATCGCCTTTATGATATATTTTCGATATCGAAACGATATCTTAATGTTTGCTGGGTTGTGTGGTAGTTTATCAAATGCGTTACTAAAATCAGTGTAAATACAATCGACCTGGTTACCTAAATAAACTGAATTGAGACAGAATGTTGTAAAATCGAGGAGATTAGACACAGTGGATCTACCAGTAAAAATCCATGCTGTCGTGTTGTTATGACCCTCCCACAATAAATCGTCATAAGATCATACACGAGCCGCTCAAAACGTTTTGGAATCGATGAGAGTTTAGCGATAGGCCTATAGTTGTTTACATCATTCCTACAACCTTTTTTATAAATAGGACTTATAAAAGATTTTTTCCAAAAAAGTGGACAGTTACAATTTTAGTTGTTATATAAAAATATATTGAATGTGTTTATGTTGTACTTCAAAAGAACCCAGTTCTTATTGTATGACGAATTATGACATGACAAATTATGACGGGATCTTCAGTAAATCCGTCAGAAGTTTTAAATGATGAAGGGAAACCATTAGATTTTTGTTGGTGTTTATGAAACCCCAGAATTTCTTTGGATCAGACAATATTCTCAGCTTAATACTGTCTAAATAATTGTGATACAAGGTAGCTGAGTAACTTTCAAAATCCAGAAACTAACATTTTTAGGTTTCTAGGTCATTTAAGTCTAAGCTAAAGACATATTTCTTCCATGCCCTATTCCTGTTGTTGCGAAGAGTCCTTAATTCCCTTGTGCACAATTTGTAAGCACAATTTTTCGCAAATTTCGAGGCTATACGGCACGGACTCAGAAAACATAGTAAAGATTTCCATATAAATTGAATCTTCAAGATTATTAACATTAAAATATTCTAAAATTACATTAAGTTCACTATGAAGTAAATAATTCAACCTCAAAAAGTCAGCTTTTTTAAAATTGAATTCATAAACTTTATCTATTGAATTGGAATTCACTATATTTTTAATGTCGGACTTGTACCATATGCCCAGTGGTGGATAGTAGTCATCAACAGAAGTTAGAGCATGAAGGGCCCTCTTAACAATCACGTTGTTACAGTCTGTAGTTAAGACCAAGTCAAGAATTCTTTCACGACTATTATAAATACAACTTACTTGTTGCAAGTTAGAACATATATTATCAACAAATATATGCTCTTGGCGTGTCTTTGAATTAGATGCACAAAAATATGTATTATCGTCTGAAGATTCATTTCAAGTCCATTTCAAGTCAGGCAGATTAAAATCACCCAACTATAAAATGTCGTCACTAACATCAAGAATATTTATAACGTATTCTATGCAATCCGCAAGGCTTGCATAAATTTCCACACTGCTTTTTGGAGGAACATAAGCATTAACTACATATACATTAGAATTACAATGTACAACCTTAATGCATATAAGTGATATTAGAAGAGTGGCGACCGTAGCCTAGTGGGTAGAGTGCGTGGCCCCTAAGCTAAAGAACCGCTGTAGCCCGGGTTCATTTCCAGCTCAGACAGAAAGTTTTTTCAATTTTTCTGTTCGGTCGTCACCTCTCTGCAGACAATGGCAAACCTCAGAGAGTAAAAATTGCCATGTAAAGCTTCTTGAGAACAGAAGCCGTTCGGAGTCGGCATAAAACACGTAGGTCCAGTTCTTGGTCATTTGTGATCAAACATTTAATAACACGCACAACACAATTGATCAACAGAAGCTAGGTCAAAGTCCTTCCAAGGGCTGAAATGGCCAGTTTATTTATTTATTTATTAGAAGAGTAGGGAATATCGATAATGAAACTAACGTAGGCATTCATAACAGCTAATAAGACACCACCACCGACAGCAGAAGCACAGATAATATAATAGAAAGATTATTCATAGCAAGTGGCACAGTAAAATTTGAATGTGGATTTATCATAAATCCACATAAAAGCTTTATGAGAGTCAGCGAGCGAACGATTTAAAGCTGTTGAGAGCGAGAGAGTAAGTAAGCGACAATGTGAGCAAATGTGAGCATAATATTGAAAAGCAATAGAAATTATATGTAAAGATTTGATGCACGAAACATCTGAATAAACGATGTAGCTGCCAACAAAATGTAGCAGAATTTCATTAGGTTTTACTTAAAAAATGTAGGAAACTTTTTTACTAACCTACACTACAAACATTATATAATGTAAAGTTATTATATATGTTTGCATTATCTCTTATCTTTTTGTTATATCATTTCAAGAATATAATATCATAAAGATGACATAATCTAGGTATATTTAGTGTCTTGACTTGGTTTTTTTTTTGCCGTTTTGCCATATGATATTTTTAGTGTTATATTATTGTAAGGGCAATTCCATCAGTTGAAGTCTAGCCGCGAATAATGTTGTAAGCAATATTTTTTAAGTTGTTTCTTTGCGGAAAAGTTTTTATTTAGCTACTTTTATTTTTATTATATTATTGCAAATACATGCTTTACTACATGAAAAGTACTTAGAAATGCAATTTTCAATTGCTCTTATTTATACAAAAAAACATTTTTTTAATCATTTTTTGTGTAAAAATTCAATATTTTGGACCGTTTTTGAAAAAAAAATCAAGAATATATTCACTGACCTAACGCTACAGTTGAAACAAACTATTTTTGTAAAGTGCTTTTAATAAAAATTTGATAAAAAAAATGTTGAATTAAATATATTTAAAAATAGCGGATATATTTGCAATGGGTGGAATGAGCGTGATCAAAACGAAGTATGTTACAATCTAATCTAAGATGCACACAATATGTGTACTCAAATTGAGCGAAATCAATTATGCCATTTAGATTTGTATAAATGTCAATTAAACAAACAAACCAGAAAATAAGTTTTATTAATATAGACTTTGTGATAAATTGTATGAATATTGTAGAACGAATGCAATTCGAAAAGAATTGAAGAATTTTCAAAGATTTTTTCGATTTTTTTTTGGTTTTGAAAAATATGCCCCCAGTTATAATCCTATAACTTCAAAAGTATTTTCTCATATTACAAAATTTATACATTTTTGTAAATAATATGTTTATATCTTTCATTTAAGCTATCATTTGTATTGATCTAAAGATTTTTGTATAAATTAATAAGGCATTTTGTATTAATTAATAAGTGCTAATAAGGCATCAACTCCGCATAATAGCTCAAACGTGTCAATCTCTTCATATGCCTCGGTTGTTGCTGCTTCTGAAAAACCAGTTGACGGAAAATTTGTGGTTGCTGCCCCCACCTCTGCTGGTGCACTCTCTGCTGATAATGTTTTTGCTAACAATGCTGTTCGTGCAGCCTCAGGCTCGGTTGATACTCTTTCTAATGAAGTTGTTGCTGTTGATGTTGTTGTTGTTGTTGCTGTTGATGTTGTTGTTGCTGTTGATGTTGTTGTTGCTGTTGATGTTGTTGTTGCTGTTGATGTTGTTGCTGCTGCCTCCACCTCTACTGGTGCACCCACTGCTGTTATTGCTGCTAATGATGTAAGAGCTGCTCTCTCGTTATTAGAAGTAAATAATCTTCCCGGTGCACATAAGTTGCATACAAACACTCATGTCAATGAACGTTTTGAAGGCCACGGCTCTGTAACAACTGGTGATACAGTTCGCTCTCATAATAGTGGGACATATGTTGAAGCTATAGATACAGCTTTACCAACTGATAATATTCTAAATTATTATGCAAATAATTTTACGGATTCTAATCAACGTTTTAATAGAAAAACTAATGCTATAATTGGCACTAGTGACTACCAAGGTGAAAATATTGATATCATAAGACGGCGCAAATGGTTTCATCTATCTAATTTTCGACCTACGACAACGTACGAAGCTATTCAGAACTATGTCGTATCTAAGGCTAGTATTGCTGCATCGGAAGTCGTATGCTATAGCCTAGCTAAAAGAGAGGTTATAAATGCCAATCGTGTTTGTTTTAAATTAGGCATTCCTGCCATTCACGCACACACAGTCTTTAACTCGAATTCTTGGCCTGCTGGAATTCGAGTAAAACCATTTAACAACATTCCAAAAAACGTCAAGCGTCCGTCGGAACAGAACCAGCAATTTTAAATGCTTCTATACCGACGATCCCATACAATTATGCACCACTGCGTCCACATAAAACAGAAGTATACTATCATAATGTTGGTGGACTTCGCACTAAATCAACAGAATTTTCTCTAAATGTGATTGACTGTTCTTATGATGTCATTGCCCTAACGGAGACCTGGTTGCATCAGAATATTATAACATCTGAACTTTTTATGACCAATTCGAAGTATTTAGACGCGACCGCAGCTCAACAACTGGCTTAACTCGTGGAGGTGGTGTATTAATTGCCATCCATGCACATTTTAGATGTCAAGAAATATCATTACAACATGTGTCAGGTGATGTGGAGCAAATATGCGTACGTGTTGATTGTCCGGTTGCCGGCGACGTGGTTGCTGCACAATCCTTTTTAAGTATCTATATTTTTGTATCATGGTGGGATACATGCTCAAATAGTGAAATTTATACTAAGCATTTTATTAATATACTTAATGTAGTTGAACGACTTAAGGACAATGATTATCCATTAGTTCTCGGTGATTTCAACTTGGGCAATACTTTTTGGTCATACTCTAATGAAATTATGAGTATGATTCCAAGCTCTATGAGTAATATTGTTGAAATAGAATTTTTAGACTCCGTCTTCTCGTTGGGATTGTGTCAATTAAATTCGGTTAAAAATAGTTTAAATAAAATTTTGGACTTAGTTTTTTCTGATCGTGATCTTAATGCTAATTGTAACGAAGCTCATTTCCTTTTGTCAAATAACTCTTTGCATCATAAGGCGCTTTTAATTCAGTTGGATACGGCAACCTTAAGTATACCTGCTCTTGAAGAGGATACTTTTGTATTTGCTTTTAATAAGGCAGACTATGTTGGCATGTCTAACTTCTTATCTAGTGTTGATTGGCGTACAGTTTTTGGGGAAAATCTTTTAGTTAATTATGAATTTTTCATTAATATTATTAACGAAGTATTTGTGACTTTTGTTCCTATAAGGAAAATTAAGAAGCACACCAAGCCGGAATGGTTTAGTAGAGATCTCTTAAAATTAAAAAACCGTATGAACAAACTATACAAAAAGAGTAAATTGAACATGTCCTTTCGTGAAAACTATCTTGTGGCTCGTAAACAGTATGAAACTCTGAAGATCTCCCCTTATAGAAGTAATGTCCGGGCGTTGGACTCGGATATTCCTAGCAATCCTAGAGCTTTCTGGAAATTTTTTAATAAAAAGAGAAATACTAAGGGTCTTCCTAAAAATATGTATTTTAAAGATAAAACATCGAATAATATTGAGGATGCATGTAATATGTTTGCTGACTACTTCCAATCAAATTTTGTTTTAGATAATGTTCCTATACATCAAGATCGATCGCTATATAATGGAGAGCGAATCACTGATTTGGGCAGTTTAGTTCTTTCGGTAGAAGATGTTTTTAACGAGTTGTTGTCACTCGATATTAATAAGGGTGCTGGCCCCGATAATATCCCACCAATCGTCCTTCAAAAATGTGCTGCTGCACTTGCTCAGCATCTTTCACTAATTTTTAATTTGTCCCTTGAGAAAGGTATATTTTTGGATATTTGGAAGGTTTCAATTGTCCCTATTCATAAATCTGGATCAAGAGAAGACGTTGGAAACTATAGACCAATATCTAAGTTACCATCAATTCCCAAATTGTTTGAAGCCTTGGTGAAAAAGCAGATCTATCAAGGCATTAAAAATTCGATATCTGAAAGCCAGCATGGTTTTGTCTCTGGAAAATCAACCTCTACAAACCTGGTTCTATTCACTCACTTAATAAAAAATTAATTGGAGCATGGTAAACAAATAGACGTTATTTCAAATAGACAGATTTCGCTAAAGCATTTGATAGAGTTCAGCACTCTATTCTAATTAATAAGCTCAGTCTAATGGGTTTTCATTCTTCACTCTTGTCTTAGCTTAGTGAGTACCTTTTAGGTCGTAGCCAAAATGTATGCATCGGAAAGACGATCTCAAAAGCACTAATTAATCATTCAGGTGTGCCACAGGGTAGCCACCTTGGGCCGTTGTTATTTATTCTTTTCATCAATGATCTTCCTAATTTTATACAGTACTCAGAATGCCTTATGTATGATGACGATGTCAAGATTTTTAAATCTGTAAGCTCTCTCAGTGATCAATGGAGTTTACAAAGTGATTTAAATAGTCTGCACTCATGGTGTATGCTAAATAAACTGTATTTAAATTTGTCAAAATGCAACATAATGTCATTTTATATGGTAAGATCTCCAATGTTTTTTGATTACTCAATTTTATGCAACGCCTTGATTAGAGTAGTTTCTAAATCTGATCTAGGTGTACTCTGTGATAAAAAGATGTAATTTTCAGGTCATTATGAGAACATAATCAGCAGGGCTAATGCTATGATGGGATTCGTTAGACGCAACATTCGTCAGATTGGCGTTGGGAAGGGGGCGTGGCACCTCCTACACCACCCAAATTTGCTATATCGAATTGCTTTGGAGTTACAGGCCGCATAGCCTCGGAATTCGGTATTCGACTACAATTTACACGTTTCACTGATAACATTGTATGGGCGTTACCCCTTCCACATAACTGAAATTTTTGATATTGAATAGCTTTGGAGTTATAGGTGGCCGCACAGCCTCGGAATTAGGTACTCGACCACAATTTACTCGTGCCGTTTCACTGATAGCATGTTATGGGCGTTTGGCAACGGGGGCGTGGCAGCAACACACAGTGTTTCAGCTAGTTATTTATACCAGCGCGAAGATTTCGTTGTTTTGTTTTGATTTATTTTGACGTATCTTTGTTTACGTTATTTCTGTTATTTTACTCATTCCAAAGAGTTTACAGTGTTGCAAATCCTATTACGTAAAATTGCGGTTTTAAATTTAGCTAAAAACGCTAAGAACATTGTTTGTAAACAAAATCTTTAGTTAAATATAAGATAATTGAGTTTTTAAAGTCTAAAGAATTTGTTTAGTACGAACTCACCACGTCGACTTTGATGCAGGTAATTTTGAGTATTTTTACTAAAACCGAAATACGTAAATATCCAACCTGCTACAATCATACTTTTTACCTTAATATTTTCGTTGAAATATTTTTTTTAACAACAAAGTCAAAATAAAATCAAATTATTTAACAAAGTCATATTTTTGCGCTCTTTAATATGGGGGAAATGTTAAATAAACGGTTTATTTTAAACTCTTTCACAAATGTAGTATTCAAAATGTCTACAAAAATCGTTCAAATAATCGTATAAATAAAAGCTTAACCCATTAGAGACTGCTCATAGATTCCGCCGTACGATTTTTTCAAAATTTATCAGGAAGCTTATATAGGCCATAGAAGTTGCTTTGCAAAATTTCAGGTTTGTAACTGTCACCGTATTTGAGATCTGCATTGGGTATTTAAATATCCAATCGGCTAATCCGGGTTCTTGGTGTTAATGAAATTTGCATATATGGCTACATTCTTTTGTCATAATGAACACCTGATAAATAGAGGATACTAGAGGCAAACAGACCACGAATTTTTTCCTCGATCTTTCCATTTTCTAATTTTCTACATAGCTTTATATATAGATTTTGTAGTTTTTGAAAATCACACATCTTCGATCTTGAAAGGAACATTTAATTGTATGAATTTCGTTTCACATTGTAAAGACAATAAATAGTTTAATTTTTCTCCTACCACTTTCGAGATATGGCCTTTTGCGTAAACACTGTTTTATGGGTATTTAAATACCCATTAGTCATTAATGGGTTAAATAAAAAGTATAAATGTCTCATTTGTAAATATTTATAAAACTTGTAATATAAATGAATACTTTTGAAGTTATAGGATTATAACTAGGGAAATATTTTTCAAAACTCAAAAAATTCTTCTAAAAAAAATTCGAACCAACCTGGAAAAGTCTTAATGATTTTTATTATCTAGAAAGAAATACAATCGAACTAGCAATGTCGTTTTCGTCACGCAAACTTTTTTTCAAATTGTTTACTACTGTTTTTAATTTGTTATGCACTTTTAAATAATATATACAATGAATAAAAAATTTTGTTATTCACTACTATTTTATGAATAAAATCAAATGTTCGCTATTAATTTTTTTATTAATTTTTTATTCATTATTAATTTTTTATTCATATTAATTTTTTATTCATATTACAATATTAATTTTCATTATTATAAAAATTTCATTTATAAACAATTTTGAATTCTTTGGATGGATTTGTATGTCGTTATTCAGTCCTTAAGATTCTAAATATATATGCATATTTTACTGCTCTGGGTGATAGTCAATCAAAAATAGTCAATATTAATAGCAAGCAGTGAATAAGAAAAATCTGCTTCGCACAAAATAAGGAAATCATCATGAAAATAATGCAAACAAACAAAAACATTTGTTGCTGTCAAGCAGAGATCACAACTGCTTGGTTCCAACAACAACAACGAAAAAACAACAACATTAAATTTCACGACTCACGCTAGCTATGAGAAACCAACCATGCAGTGGTGATCTATTCTGTGAAGCATTGTGGAGTGAAAGAGTATTGCAGAGAGAATGCAGTGCATGCAAGGATTGGAAACTTTTCTCTCAAGAAAGCTTTTTTCATCGAGGTTACAAAAGCTTACGTATTGATCTGAAAAATATTTATTACTTTTTAATGTTCTACGTGGCACATATTTATACTATATAATCTTTGGCAGAAGTATTGCCAGCGTGTCTCTCTTTTTTATATATATTCAAAACTATTATCAAGCAATTCCAAGTCAGTAATACTTCCATTTAACCACGTTTCAGTCAATGCGATAATATCTTCAGACAAATTTTGAGACATTAAAAATGTGTCTAACGTCTTAGAGCGTAATCCCCTTACAGGTAAGTCATCCTTCTAGACTTATTCTGTAACGAACCTCTGGTTGTTACCTTCAGGCTGAGGTATGCTCAGCGGGTTCCAAGGTTCTTTTACAAGAAATAACACTTTGATTTTATGTTCAATTCAATAGATTATTTTTATTATTTTTTTGTTGTTCTTTATTATTGATTTACAATTTTTTATTTTCACTGTTTCCTGTCTGCCTGTTTGCTCAGCTTCCCGTCGTTGTCCCTCGTTGTGTTGTCACTGCTACACTCAACAGACGGGCCTACAAGCCTCGGAGCTGTTGCGGGATGAATATTTAGAGTGCGCGGGCTTACAAGCCACGGACTTTGCACTCTTTTGTTGGAGCAGGAGGGCTTACAAGCCGCTGACACTGCTAAAAAAAAGGTTTAGAAATGTGTGGGCCTACAAGCCACCGACACTATTTCTCTGCTTGTCTGCAGGTGGGCCTACAAGCCACCGACGCTGCTGATGCGGATGTAAACAGGTGGGCCTACAAGCCACCGACTCTGTCTTACGCGTTGCTGCGTACACTGCTAAAAGTTTAGAAATGTGTGGGCCTACAAGCCACCGACACTATTTCTCTGCTTGTCTGCAGGTGGGCCTACAAGCCTCGGACGCTGCTGATGCGGATGTAAACAGGTGGGCCTACAAGCCACCGACTCTGTCTTACGCGTTGCTACGTACACTGGGTTCACTGTTCACTGGCTTCACTGTTCACTGGGTTCACTGTTCACTGTAGCTGACTTTAGTTGTCTGCTCACGCTCGTATCACGATTGACTGTCCAGATCTCTGCGTTGGCTGCCTTTTATAGTCTCCCTGACTGCTGTTCTTCGCCTGGTGGGGTTTTAGCTCGTCAACAACATCCCGTAACTTTGTATCGTTGTTGACCGCTGCTTGCATTTTTGTTCGTCAAAAAGCATTTTGCTCGTCAACAACGTACCGCAATGTGTGCATTTTGTTGTTGCCCTTGTTGCTTAGTTTGTCAACAAGTTGTGCCATCTGCCTTGTCATGCTATGGATCTTGCGGTATTCCTGTTCTTAGGAAAATTAAATAAAAAAAAGAAAGCCTGTTATTTAAGTTCATGTTGTTGTTTTTTTTTTTTATTGTTTGTTTTTATCTTCATGTGGATAAAGTGTGTGTGTGTTTATGTATATTAAAATAAAACGACATATTTTGGTAGTGGCGGTGTTCATTGAGCCACCACTCCGGCGCTGTGACGATGTATTTCAACGTCGTTGAAATCGGGCGTCACACTCCCCCTCTACTTTGGCGAGACAGCGAATCCTCACCTCACCTCGTCTGCCAATTTTTATACGATAACGCAACCCGTTGACGGTGCGTATCGAGTTGCGCACCTCACCTGGACGTCGTCCTACCAACATGGCCTGCACCGCGTTGGTGATGGCCACCGGATAGTGCTCCTCCTCAGCGTCGCTACTATCGATATGCAGCGCCTCACTCCTATTGGAACTACTGCCGCTGCTTCTGTTGTTGTTGCCGTGGTAGCTGTTGGTGTTATCTTCGTTGTTGTTGTAGCTGTTGTGGATGTTATTATCGTTATTGTAGTTGTTGTTGTTGTAATTATCGTTGTTACTGTTGTTGTTAATGTTGTTACCATTGTTACTATTGTTGTTGTTGATGTTGTTGTAGTAATTACTATAGTTGCTGTTGATGTTGTTGTCGTTGTTATTGTTGATGATGTCGTTGTGGTTGTTGCCATTGTTGTTGTTAATGTTGTTATAATTTATGTTGTATTCTTTATGACAGCTGACGTCGCTGTCCATCCATTCTATGGCTGGTGGGGGTGATGGTGGTAGCTCCACGATTGGCACACTTTCTCCTACGTCGCCTTCGACCTCCTGCAGGAAAGTTGCCGTAATGCGGACCACCTTCATCCGGTAGCCCGGCCACCTCTCAATCTCCTCCTCGACGCGCAAGTCGAACCGGCCCTCCGGTCGGTGCCACTCTTCTTCTTCTTCCTCTTCTTCAGCATCTTCCTCAGATGCCCAAGATGGCGCTGGTGGCGCCTCTTCTTCGTTTTCGGCCCGATCGTCATCATTGTCGGACCCGACATCCGACACCTCCTGATCTGCTTCGGACAGCAGACATCCGATCGCCTCCTCGATCTCTTCGTCCAAGGTTCCGTCCTCTGAGACCTCCCTCTCTGCCTCGAACTGAAGACATCCGACTGACTCCTCCTCGGTCTCACTGTCGCTTATGACGATTACTTGCATGTTTCCGTCCATTTCTGTGAATATATTTTTTTTTTTTTTCAGTTTAATAAATTATTTATTTATTTGACCCATTCTTAATGTTTCTTCCAGTTCATTAATATTTCTTTTTGTGATGTTTTATACCTTTCGTTTGTGTTTGTTTATAATTTCCTTTCCTTGCCTTACTTTGTTTTTTTATATGTATATCGCCCAGCGTGGTCAAAGATCGAATGATCTTTACTGCCGGTGTCTTTTCCTTATGACCTCCTGTCCGGTCCGCTCATATTCTGCTCCTGCGTCATAATTCCCTACATGAACGTACCCTTGACCCTTGGCATGGCACCACTTTGTTTTGGGATTTTTTTTTTTTATCCCCTGGTATAATTTGGCAGCACTGGTCTCCGCCATTTACCTCTTTTGACGTTTCTTCTTCGTCTCGCCATTTGTTTACGATTTCGGTGCATGTGTAGACATGTTTTTGCTGTTGTGCTCTAAATTTACAAGATCCAGGGAAAAAACAAAAAAAAGGTTAGTTTAATGTTAATAAACTTAAATTCATTTATTTGCTGTGCATTTTATTAATATGTCATTAATGTTCAATTTCAGCGTCGCTGTCCATTGGTCATGTGCAGGCGGCGCCTGCTGGAGTTGCAGCTGGAGCACCTCGCCGGTATTCATTCTGGCACATATGGACTCGTCGCCCTGGATACTTGCAGGTAAGCACACAGTGTGGATTTTCTGAGTGGTCGTAATATACTTAATATCTTCTGGTTTAGGTTACCACACCGGAATTTTATTTTGTGTGACAGCGATGCCCATGGAGCCTTGCTGTTGCTGTCTATTGGTCATGTGCAGGTTGCTGTCCGTTTCTAACGCCGCTGGTATCTGGGAGTCTCTGCCACGAGTGGCATAGTGAAATTTAACTTGAATAATAATGTGGTTTTATTTTTTTATTGTGATATATTATGGTGATTTCTGTGGTGGTCCAAAATATAAAGGATCCATCTTCATGAGCGCCGAACGGCGCCGTTCATTTGTTTTATTTTACTCTTCCGTGCTTCCGGCGTATCGATTAGTTGGCATAAAGTGAGCCATGCTTGGAATCCGATGGTGGGGCTCCAAGCTCGGCTTTCGCGTTTTGCGGCAGCGTTTCGGGTGCCGGTTATTTTAACGTTACAGCGCAGCGGCGCTGCCTGTGGATGCGCAGCGGGCGCTATCCCTGTGCATATGTCCTTTTGGGTAAGAAAAATTAAATTTTTTTTTTTTATTTTCCAATTTCAACACGCATCGACGTCGCCGAGGCATTGGGGTCGTCGCATGGAATCCTTTGTTCCATGTGCGGCTCCTCTGTTGCATCACTGATGCTCTGCTGCTACCGCGCTGCATCTCGCGTCGCTGCCGTGCTGCGTGTACCAGTGAGGCTGCGACGTCTGCGCAGTTTGCCTCAGTGCGGCTGCGACGTCGGCGCAGTTATTACAGGTGATGCGGTGATGTCTGGTGGCGCGTGTGTTGGTCTCGGTCGACGCGGGTGATGCGGCGACGTCTTGCTTTGCGCTGCCTTAGCTGTTGATGCATGTTTCGCTGCACGCGCTTCATGTTTCCAATGTTAATCTTAATTTTTTTTTTTTTTTTTTTTTTAAACCCATTGCTTTGGTGGCTGTGTTCACGCAGCCCTCTTAAATTTTGTTAATCATTAGATTTCTTCGACATTCGCGTGTGGGTTCCCACATTTCGACTCAGTTTTTGTGTGGGTGTCGCCACATTCAGCCTCAGTTTTTTAGTGTGGGTGTCGCCACATTCAATCTCAGTTTTTATGTGGGTGTCGCCACAGATTTCAGTTTTTTATGTGGTTGATGCCACAGGTTCCAGTTGGTAACGCAGGTGGTGCTGCGCATAAAAATATCAGTTTTTGTGTGGGTGTCGCCACAGGTCTCAGTTTTTTATGTGGTTGATGCCACAGGTTCCAGTTGGTAACGCAGGTGGTGCTGCGCATAAAATCTCTCGTCACACTTGTTGGTCGTCAGTCTGAAATAGTTTCAGTTGACTGACGTGTGCAGTTTTCGTTCGGGTTTCACCTTGGCGCTTAACGCGCACTATCACTGGTGATATAAAATCCATTATTTTGTATGGCCCGTCGAATTTTGGCGCTAATTTAGCCGCAAAATTATCAATTGCCTTCGAAAGGTGGTGTTGTTTGATAAGCACAACCTCTCCAATCTTCGGCCCCCAGTTTCGTCTTCGCAGATTGTAATGGCGGGCTTGATCCTGTGCCGCTCTTTCTAGATTTCGACGTACAATCTCGAAAATCTCCTTAAGTTTGATTCTTCGTTCTGATGCAGTTTGTGGTTCTTGTCCTGTGCCAAATGTACTTTCGTCGTAAAGTGTTTTTGGCAACCTTAACTCTCTTCCTTGAATTAGAAAGGCTGGGCTGTAGCCTGTGGTTTCTGAGACGCTCGTGTTCATCGCCAGCGAGATTTCCGGGAGTAACTCATCCCAAACCTTTTGGTCCGCACCGGTGAATTGGGCTATCATCGTCTTGATTGTCCTGTTTGCTCGTTCTGTCGGGTTCTCCTGGGGTGTGTATGGTGCAGTGAATTGGTGCTTCACACCTAGCTCTGCTAAAAACTTTTTAAATGTTCGACTCGTGAATTGAGCGCCATTGTCCGTTACAAGGACCTTTGGGACGCCAAATCGTGCTAAAATACGCTCTCGAAACGCGCGTTGGAGGTGATCGCTAGTTGCCTTGCGTAGGGGAATCACTTCAGTCCATTTCGAGAACTTGTCGAAGAATACCAGGAGTATTGTGTTGCCATGCTTAGATCGGGGTAGTGGCCCTACGAAGTCAGCGCACAAGATTGACCATGGCTCGTCCGCGATTTGGGTAAGCATCTTACCAGCGGGACTCTGTTGGCTTGGCTTGTAGCGTTGGCACGATTCGCAGCGACGTACATAGCGGCCGATATCACGGAACATGCCCGGCCAATAGTATCTATTGGCGACTCTTGCAACTGTTTTCCGTATACCTAGATGGCCAGCGCACGGGCTATCGTGGTTCTCTTTGAGTACTCTTTCTCTGGAGTAGGTGGGTACACAAAGTTTCCATGGAACACAATCTTCATCACTCGCTTGACTTGCTATGTGGCGATACATTTGCCCATCCTCTAGCACATAGTCTGGGAACTTCTCGGGATTATCCAAAACTTCTTGCATCTTCTTACGTATCCAGTTGCATGTTTCCTCTTCCGTCTCATTCATATCTGTTTTCCGCAACGTCTCTAATGGCTGTCGCGATAAGGCGTCGGCGACTACGTTGAGTTTTCCTTTGCGATACTGGATATCAAAAGTATGTTGCTGCAGTTCCAACGCCCATCTGGCGATACGACCTGAGGGACTCTCTATTGAGTTCAACCATTTCAACGACAAATGGTCCGTTATCACCGTGAATTTATAGCCCTCGAGATAGGGCCGCATCTTCCGGATTGCCCACACTATCGCGAGGCATTCTTTTTCTGTTGGTGAGTAGTTACATTCTGCCTTGTTTAGGTGTCGACTAGCGTATGCAATCACCCTTTCCTCGTCTCCTTGGCCTTGCGTTAGAACAGCTCCCAGACCGAAGTCACTTGCGTCGGTCTGCAGGGTAAACTTTTCGTCAAAGTTTGGGCATGCTAAGACTGGTGCCTCTGTTAGCTTTCTCTTGAGTGTATCAAACGCTTCCTGTTGACTCTCACTCCACTTCCAATGCTTTCCTTTTCCTAACAGTGTCGTAAGTGGGTGGACTATGGTCGAAAACTCGGGAACAAAACGTCGATACCATGAAGCTATTCCCAGAACTCTTCGTAACTCCTTCGTATTGGTGGGAGGCTTCAATTCTTTAATGGCCGATACCTTCTCGGGGTCCGTGTGTATTCCTTGGTTGCTCACTACATGCCCCAGGTACTTGGTTTCTTGTTTGAAGAATTCGCATTTTTCCGTGTTTATCTTCAAATTTGCTGCTCGTAGTCTTCGGAACACTTCTTTCAAATTCTGCATATGTTGTTCAAATGAGCTCCCAGTGACAATAATATCGTCTAAGTACGCGAACGCATGTGGTTCCATTTCGGGACCAATCACCTGGTCTAACGCTCGCTGGAAGGTTGCCGGTGCTGAATGAAGTCCGAAAGGCATCACTCGCCATTGGAAAAGCCCGCGACCGGGTACCGTAAATGCTGTATATTGCTTACTGTCATTATCCATCGGAATCTGCCAATAACCATTCTTGAGATCCAGGCTGCTTATATATTTTGCATCACGCAACCGATCTAATATGTGGTGAATTCTTGGTATCGGGTAAGCGTCCGGAATGGATTTTGCATTCAGTTGCCGGTAGTCCACGCATAGTCGCCATTTTCCCGTTTTCTTCTTTACCAGCACTATCGGAGCGCTATGAGGGCTGTATGAGGGCTCAATGCAGCCTTTTGCTATCAATTCATCGATTTCTTGGTTTATTATCGCTTGCATTGCGGGGTTTTTGGGGAAGTATCTTTGTTTAATCGGTCTATCATCCTGCATAACAATTTTATGTGTGGTGATGTTGGACAGACCCTTTAGTTTTTCAAACTCATCTAGTTCTTTCTCCAAGAAACTCTCTATTAACTCCGCCTCCGTTGCTTCTTCTTCTCGCACCACCGTGCATAATGGGGAATCGCTAGCACCTGTTGTCGCCTCGTTATTTTTCAACGTGATGGTGTGGCCACCACATGAAAAGGTTGCCTGAATTTTAAGTAGAAAGTCCATTCCCAAAATAACATCGTCTACTACATTCGGTAGGACAAGTAACGGAATACTGCAGCTATCATCTCCCAGCTTTATATCCAGCACCAGTGCCTCGCGCACGGTTCGTACAGAACTGTCCGCCATACGTACGATGATATTTTCTTCTCTTTTATCGGCCACGTGTGCCATTTTCTCTGCTAGTTTTTCACTTATGAAACTCCTGGTTGCCCCTGTATCCACAGTGGCCTCTACAACTTCCTCTCCTAGGGAAATATTTGCAAAAATGTGCGTCTTGTCGTGCTGCAGACTTTCTACGGGATGCGAGGGACCGTGACTGCGTTCCCCGATAGGCCTCGCTTCTATCGGGTGTTCCGTCCGTTTCCCGACTGCCGACGACAGCAGTCATTTGTCCGTAGGCCACGCTTTCCACACTCCCAGCAGAACATTACCCATGGGTTCCGGCATTCGTACCGCCTGTGCCCATCTCGGCCACATCGTCTACATGCCGTCTGGGGGTTAATAGGTGTCTCCGGCGCTTGCGTGACCATGCGATGACGTTCTTCTCTCAGCCGTGGGGCCGGTGCTGTTCGTGTCGATACTGTGTCCGCATGGATGCACTCAAAGTCTTCAGCCAACGCTATGAGCTCCTCAAGGCTCACAAAATCCTTCCTCTTAATATAAAGTTGGTACTCTTGCCGACTATTACGGAAGGTTCTTTCGATTCTTTGGCCTTCGTCGTAGTTTGAATGTCGCATTAAATTCTGCAACGCCAAAACATAATCCTTGAAAGATTCTCCAGCGCGCTGATGTCTTTGCCTGATATCATCCTCTAACCTCTCGAAATATCTTGCCGGCAAGAAAAAATGTAAGAAGTCTTCTTTGAAGCTCCTCCACTCGAGCCACATTCGATTATTGTTCCGAAACCATGTAAGAGCTCGGTCTCGCAACAACTCGGGCATTGTTCGGGGAAGGTAGTCTCTTCCCAGACCGTACACCTCCGCCAGTTCTTCAACGCGTTCGATAAACGCTAGTGGGTCTTTGCCACCGTCGTATTTCACAGACCACTTCCTTACCTGGTCAATCACTGCTGCGTATGGATTTTGGGTTCCCTGCAACCCACTTTGTGGTGGAATTCCGGCCAGTCTTTCGTTATACGCCGGATGGGCGAAATCTCTATTTACGCCGCCAGATCCTGATGGTGCCATGTTCAGCGGTGGTACCGCTGGAGGCACAGTGAGTGGACATGGGGAAGCAACTCTGGTGTGCTTTGCTTCTAGCTCGATAAGCCTTTGCTCAATTTCTGGCTTTTGCTCCGGTTCCACTGCGAATGCCGAAAACCTCTTCCTAAGCTCCTCCACAGTTCCTTCTCCGCTCAGATTGAATTCTTTCGCGAATTCGTCACGTCGCAGTTGATAGATCCATGTTGTTCGCACCATGTTTTCTGAGGGTTTCTAGTTTCTGCGTTGTTTTCCTGATATTTTCTCGTTGTCTGCGTTGTTTCCTTGATGAAGTCCCTGCTCGGGCGCCACTTGAAACGAACCTCTGGTTGTTACCTTCAGGCTGAGGTATGCTCAGCGGGTTCCAAGGTTCTTTTACAAGAAATAACACTTTGATTTTATGTTCAATTCAATAGATTATTTTTATTATTTTTTTGTTGTTCTTTATTATTGATTTACAATTTTTTATTTTCACTGTTTCCTGTCTGCCTGTTTGCTCAGCTTCCCGTCGTTGTCCCTCGTTGTGTTGTCACTGCTACACTCAACAGACGGGCCTACAAGCCTCGGAGCTGTTGCGGGATGAATATTTAGAGTGCGCGGGCTTACAAGCCACGGACTTTGCACTCTTTTGTTGGAGCAGGAGGGCTTACAAGCCGCTGACACTGCTAAAAAAAAGGTTTAGAAATGTGTGGGCCTACAAGCCACCGACACTATTTCTCTGCTTGTCTGCAGGTGGGCCTACAAGCCACCGACGCTGCTGATGCGGATGTAAACAGGTGGGCCTACAAGCCACCGACTCTGTCTTACGCGTTGCTGCGTACACTGCTAAAAGTTTAGAAATGTGTGGGCCTACAAGCCACCGACACTATTTCTCTGCTTGTCTGCAGGTGGGCCTACAAGCCTCGGACGCTGCTGATGCGGATGTAAACAGGTGGGCCTACAAGCCACCGACTCTGTCTTACGCGTTGCTACGTACACTGGGTTCACTGTTCACTGGCTTCACTGTTCACTGGGTTCACTGTTCACTGTAGCTGACTTTAGTTGTCTGCTCACGCTCGTATCACGATTGACTGTCCAGATCTCTGCGTTGGCTGCCTTTTATAGTCTCCCTGACTGCTGTTCTTCGCCTGGTGGGGTTTTAGCTCGTCAACAACATCCCGTAACTTTGTATCGTTGTTGACCGCTGCTTGCATTTTTGTTCGTCAAAAAGCATTTTGCTCGTCAACAACGTACCGCAATGTGTGCATTTTGTTGTTGCCCTTGTTGCTTAGTTTGTCAACAAGTTGTGCCATCTGCCTTGTCATGCTATGGATCTTGCGGTATTCCTGTTCTTAGGAAAATTAAATAAAAAAAAGAAAGCCTGTTATTTAAGTTCATGTTGTTGTTTTTTTTTTTTATTGTTTGTTTTTATCTTCATGTGGATAAAGTGTGTGTGTGTTTATGTATATTAAAATAAAACGACATATTTTGGTAGTGGCGGTGTTCATTGAGCCACCACTCCGGCGCTGTGACGATGTATTTCAACGTCGTTGAAATCGGGCGTCACAATTCTTAGGCAGAAACTCTGAAACGAATATATTTTCGGTCCACAAATTAGAATTTGAAACATTTCCAAACTCTTCAGCTGGAACTGTGAGAATGAAAGAAGCGTGGGAAGGTTTATTCCCTATTTTTGACATGAAAAAAAGTCGTTTTGACTCAACAAGATGTTATGTTTGATAAACGTCAATACGTTTTCAACAGTTGTGTCAGGCTGAAGACGTGAAATAAATAAAATTTTCCTCCTTGACACTGCTCTTAAATTTAAATGATTTCTGGGTTCAACAGGAGGTAAAACTTGACTATTAGTCAAAGGAGAAATATTAGTAGGTGACGAAGAAGAAACTGGAGTATTTTTGTTCAAAGATGCTTTGCGACGCTTATTTTTGTTCTTCCTGCAAATATAATAATATGCAAATGTTATGTTAATAATTATAAATTATTAATTTAATTAATTTTTATGATCTATTGAATAATTACATGAATTAAGATTGTGAGCTTTAGATCAAGTGAGTTTTCAAGAAGGCAACAACAACAACAACAACAACAACAACTCTGTATAAAGTCAATCACTTAGCTGACTAGACAGTCTGTTTCGGAAATCGCTACATATTCCTCATCAGTAGTCTTTGAGTGATTAAGCTGTGATCAACTCACTGTTTAAACTAGCATATGAATGTACAGATCCTCTAATTCATTCTCATGAATTGTATGGCTGCTAATCATATGACACTTTAAAGCAGGAGGCCATTTTAGATCACCACCATCAACTCTATCAAGGGTTGCCATCTGTTCTAGTTGCTTCTTCATTTATTTCAATATTCATTGGTGTTCGATTGTTTGTCGAAATGCACCATAGAAATGAAACGAGTTTTTGCTTCGCCAGAAGCTAGTGTTCTAACTGAAAGGTGGCTATTTTCCTTGATAGAGTTGATGGTGGTGATCTAAAATGGCCTCCTGCTTTAAAGTGTCATATGATTAGCAGCCATACAATTCATGAGAATGAATTAGAGGATCTGTACATTCATATGCTAGTTTAAACAGTGAGTTGATCACAGCTTAATCACTCAAAGACTACTGATGAGGAATATGTAGCGATTTCCGAAACAGACTGTCTAGTCAGCTAAGTGATTGACTTTATACAGAGTTGTTGTTGTTGTTGTTGCCTTCTTGAAAACTCACTTGATCTAAAGCTCACAATCTTAATTCATAAATTATTAATGTTTATTACAATAAACACACTCACATGTATTACAAACAGATAGTATTAAAATAAAATTAACAAAAATAAAAAGTACACTTATTAAAACAATTCAACACAACCGACACCGACTAATAGACGAGATCAACTGACCATTAGTTTTACGATATCCGACTTAGTGATGCCATATGGCATCATCGACCTTATTGGCTAATAGATTTTTAGCAAGAAGTTTTGATTTTAAAGAAATATTTGGGTAATTTTTTTACATAAATTATTTTTGATACTTGAATTTTTTGTAAAAAATATACCTAAAAACAACATCTTGTACAAAAATAGTTTCGCCAACAAAATCCATAGGGCCAAACAAATCCAATGATGACAAACACAGTAAAATAATTTTTGCGCAAAACTGAAAGAATTTTTGCAAATAAATGCTATACCATATGGGCATTTCCAGAAAAAAGTCTACCGTGACCAAAAAATTAAAACTTATTATAAACTTATTATTTTATTATATCATTAAAGAGAAACATATTGATTTTATTAGTTTGAGCAATTTCTACATACATTCATTAACCATAATGATTAAATCGTCTGCAGTGTTTCACAAATGTAGTTTTTCTTTTTCGTAAATGTTTCGTAAGCTTTTTTGTTTTAATAAAAATGGAAGGCATTGGTTAGAGATAATGAAAAAATGGTTGAGGCAAGGAAAGGACAATATATTAATTTGTTTTTTAATTACATAATTACTTAAATAAACTACCTAATTACTATTTTGTCGGCAACAACTTAGTCAGGAATAACTAAGGACTGGAAATGCTTGCCGAGGTTAAGGCATAACACTAGCCTCGGTTAAAAGCAATTCAAATTGTCTTTTACGGATGTTTCGCTTAATCAATAATTCCAATGGTTCCAATCCATTCCTCTAAATAAATCTATCCCTTTAATTTCAGGTCAAAGACCAAACCTTGTTTGTTTAAGGCGCATGCCTTGGTTCTTTGATCTTTAAAAAAAAACCCCCTGTTAAACTGCAATGGAAATTTTAGTAATGTAACGCCAGCAACGTAACGCCAGATCGAAAATCCAAATAAAAGAAAAACCAGAAAAGTTTTTTAAATTTGATCACTTGGAAAATAAAATTATGTTATTTTAAAACCTTATAAAAAAAGTTTTATACAAAAAGTCTCGCCCAATTCAGAGAGTTTTGTAATCCAAGTCAGAAATCACTTCCGTTTTTCGTAACGTAACGCCAGCACATATTTTTGCTTATATCTTTAGATATTTGGGGTTATTTTTTGTCATTGCCTGCATTCAGCGGAAAGAACTGTTCCACAACTTTCGGGCTGAATGGTATGCTCTCACAGAACATGTTCCTTGAGATGTCACAATTTATATAGCGAAAATATTTTGTGCTACTTCGCTACTTGAGCACTTTTTCGGCTAGAATGCGGCCATTGTTTTTACTTAATATAGCGCTACTTAATTACTAAGAAAATATAAAAAACTTTTTAAAAATTAGACTTTTTCATTCTATTTTTATAAGCTTTTATTTAACTTGCTTCGTTCGTATGTATTAAACCTCTGCACGAGTGCGCTTGAAATGCATTTCAGAACACTGATTTGTGGAGCAAGCGTTGGTTATGTTCGGCTTTCATTAATTAAAACAAACGTAACACTAGAGAGAGAACTCGTCGCGTGAGCAGAACAAAAACAAACGAAAACCGAATCAATGTTATGCTTGAGTCGACAGAGAAGAGCGCAGCAGAACGAAATGACTTGAAAGTTATGTGATCAACAGCAGAACGCTTGGAGTTATGATGTGTTGTTTAGGTTTCATAGTTTCTGCATTTCCTTCTGAAGTGAAAATTATCTAAAACGCCAAAAAAAGAGATTTTCTTATTATTTATTGAAATTATAATAAGAGACTTTTTTATTTATTATGAAAATTAATTTTTTGAAGCGAAGCTTTTTTTTAATTTTAACAATATTTAATTCAATAAAAGTTATTAAAGAATTAAAAATAAATATATTTTAATATTAAATAAATTAATTAAATTTTATTGTGTGAGGATATTTTCTTGTTATTACCAATAGTAAGGTTGGTTATTGTTTCTTGTATTCTTATGATGTTGGATTGTTGTTATTGTTTTTTTGATGATGATTAATTTGTAAATATGATTACTAGTAATGATGTGATTACGTTTGTTGTTGGCGTTGTTGTTTATGGTAGTATTGGTGTTGTTGTTGGTCTATTGCGATGATGTTTATGTTTTTCATTGTTATTATTTTGTGGTAGATTTTAGTAAAACTGAATGATCTCCTAGAAAAAATGTGATTTCGGAGGGTATTTCTTCAATCATTTCAAATCTAGTTTTGTAGAAATATTTAAGGTAATTAAAAAATAACGCCAGTATTTTATGCCAGGGCCGTAGTCAGTACATTTTTTCAAAATTAAAATATAGGGACAATTATTTGTTTCATTTCAATTTTACGTTTAGTTTTTTATATTTTATATACAGTTGAGAACAAAATAATAGCAGTCGTCTTATATTCAGATATGTTTGGATAAATAATACTAGTCTACAAATTTCGTATCTGGTAAACCCATTCTTATTCATATATGTACGTTTAACCCTGGTTTCAAATCTGTACTCAGTTTCCTCCTATATTGTAACATTTTCAATTTGTAGGGTGTTTAACGTTTTTGGCACGTTTTTAGTATTATTGATCTAAAATTAGAATTTGGAAAAAACTGTTGATTATTTGTATTTTTACATGAAAAACAGAAATTTTAAATTTGGACGATTACAGCTCCGCTAAAACAAAAGATACGAAATTTGTTGATATTTTGTTGGATAATATCAAAAATTTTGCTCCGCTACCGCACATGACATGATAGTGTTGATGTATGATACTTTCTCAAAAATACAAAATATTGTTTTTTTATGGCGAGTAGTTAAGATTATAGATCAATAAAACTTAACACGTGCCATAAACGTAAAAAACCTTGTATATTGAAAATTTTACAATATAGGATCAAACTAAGTAAAGATTTGAAACCAACGTTGAAAGTACATATAGGAATGATAATGGGTTTACCGGATACGAAAATTGTAGACTAGTATTATTTATCCAAACATATCTGAATATAAGTAGACTGCTGTATGTATAAAAAGGTGCCTCGACTTGTATGGGGAAAAAAGTTATATTTTACCCCTCTAAAAATGAACCTTAGTCTATTTTATAACAATTCCCAAAATATTTCAGCTGTTACGATAATCTCCAGTGAGCTAAGCCATTTTGCAAAAACCTCCAAAATTCATGTTTTTCGTAAATATATTGGCTGGTGTAATAGTTTTTGCAAACTTAAAGTAAAAATTAAATGAAACAAATAATTGTACCTATATATTAATTTAGAAAAAAAATTTCATCAAGATCCCCTCCCATTGGTAAATCCTGACTACGGCCCTGGCATAAAATACTGGCGTTATTTTTCTAGTACCTTAAATATTTCTAAAAAATTCGAGTTAAAATGATGGAAAAAATACCCTCCGAAATCACATAAAATAATACTTAAATTTGCAAAATATCACGATTTGAACAAAAAAATCGAAAATATGCGCATATGCACTTAAAACTCTAAAATATTCGCTAAAAAAAGGTAAAATATGCAATTAAAAATATTTTTCTTATTTTTTATTATCGGTTAAAAAATAAATATTGCATTTAATTAACAAAAAACAAAACATTTCATTTTTAAATACATACACACCTGATCAAATTAATAGATACACTTAAGAGTTTTTTATGAAACAAAACAGAAATAAGTTTTTATTGAAGTAATTAAAAAAACTTACAAACACATTTATTCTATTATAGAAGGTAAATCAAAAAACAAAGAATTTCAATGACAATGTTTAAATGAGTAGATATAAGAACAATTACAAAACTTCTGCTCAAATTTTTACTGCTCAAAATAATAGATACACTTTACGACGCTGTATAAAACTTAAAAAAAAACTTAAAGAAGTTATACTTTTTTTATAATAATTTCATTATTTAATTAATATCCTGTGTATCCACCTATGTTTTGAATTGTTTTTGCCATTCTATTGGGCATGCTGTTAATAAGGTCCTGACAGGTCTTTATTGGAGTTTCGTACCAAGTTTTTTGGACAAATTCCCACATTGCTTCTTATTAGCGAAAGTTTTTGCTGCCAATTTTTTCTTTAAGTCACTCCATAAGTTTTCAATCGGATTTAGATCCGGGGACTGACTTGGCCAGGTGAGCACATTTATTTTGCTATCCGCAATTAACTTTTTTACCAGCTTTGAGGTGTGCTTTGGGTCGTTATCATCCTGGAAGACCCAACGAAGAGGCATGTTCTCCTCGGCATATGGAAGCATAACGTCTTCCAAGATGCTCTTATATTCTGCTGCTGTCATTTTATGCGACGTTTGGTAAATCGAACCTACACCATGCCAGGAAAAGCATCCCCACACCATAATATTTCCGCCACCATGTTTAACAGTTTTCTTAGTAAAACGGACGTGAAATTCCTTGCCTTTAGGTCGTCTTACATTCCTTTGTGCATCATTTCCAAACAAATTAATTTTGGTTTCATCACTCCATAGTATATTTTGCCACTTCTTCTTACCGTCGGGTCCTACCTAGCTGGCGTGATCTTTTGCAAAATTTAACCTCATGCCCACATTTTTTTTTCGCAGCAAAGGTACCTTTCTAGCAATTCGTCCTGGCAGTTTTGCTTGTTGTAGACGACGTCTAATCGTTGGAGCGCTTATTATGTTGCCCATTTCGGCTGCAATATTTTTTGAAGACTTGAATGGGTCCTTTTTTCAGAGCATTACTATGTGGCGATCATCTGCCAGGCTTGTTTTTAACGGTCTACCACGCGTTTCTTTGGATGGCTTGTTTTTAAAAATGTTTTGTACGAAATGCAATGATCGATTTAATAATCTGCCAATGTCTCGCAGAGATTTTCCATCTTTTCTAAGATTCGATGCCAAGATCTTTTCTTCAGCGGTGCAATGCTTATTTCGACCCATCTACATTAAATGTTTTTAGATATTTTATAAAATTTAAATTCTTTATTGAGAACACTTACCGTGTTTCCTTAAAAAAGTTTAACAAAATTTGTAATACCAGCTCAAAATACCAATTATACTTTTGTTGTATCTATTATTTTGATCAAGCAAATTTGCACTTTACACAAAAACTTAGGAAGATAAAAAAAACCAGGGATGCACACTCTAAATTCTTCGATCAAAGGCGTTACCAGTTTGCATTTTTTAAATTAAAATAACCGCTGTATACAAAAACTTACTTAAATGTTAATTTATGGTGAATAAACGTGAAATCTTCAAGGTGTATCTATTAATTTGATCAGGTGTGTATAAAATTAATTTATCAAAAAAAAAAAATAAAGCGCATTTAAAAGTACCTAATAATTCTAAGTAATCTTTTTCCAAAATATGTCGTATTAAATTTTAATGGTTACAAATCAAAAAAAGCAAAATATGCAAAAACCACATGAATTTATTGTATAAAAAATATAAGCAATTAATATGCATTTTTTGTAAAATATGCAAAACCATGGATTTATTGCAAAATATTTAAAAATATTTTCATGATTCGCAAAGATAACTTAACCATTTGCGCTTTAAGATTCCCAGTAAAAACTTACATTTGCATGAAATTCCTAGCCCTTAATCTCTTTGCCAATGTTCTGCTGCGTTAGGTGTGATCGATGCTTTTCTCGCTGTTATCAAGCAATTTTGTTTTATAGAACGAATAACATCGTGTTCTGGTAAAGCAAGCGGCGAACAAGTTCTGCTTTGAAGCCGACGAGTGCTCTGCACTGCTCGGTTCTTGTCGTTTAATGAATTGGTTATGTTCTGCTTGACTTTACAGAGTTATGTTATGTTCTGAACTCGGCACTGTTGGCTCTACTGTTGTAGAAAAAACGAGTGCATTTGTGCAGAGGTTTAGTATGTATGTATGTCTTCAAAACTTGCAAGCCATTTTTCTACAACTTGTTGGTATCCGATTAAGCTGAAATTTATCATACATATGTATGTCCGGTGACAATGCAATATTATGATAAATTTTTTGCCACACCCCCTTTTACCGCCCACAAATCAATAAAAATGCCATATCTCTAAAACTACTGGGCCGATTCAGCTGCAATTTTGGCAGTAAATTTCCTTCGAGTAGAGGATAATTAAGGAAAAATTTTGCCACTCCCTCTTTTACCGCCCACAAATCCATAAAAATACTATATCTCTAAAACTACTTTACCGATTCAGCTGAAATTTTGGCAGTAAATTTCCTTCGAGTAGAGGATAAGAGGAAAAATTGTTGCCACTCCCCCTTTTACCACCCACAAATCCATAAAAATTATATATCTCTTAAACTACGGGGCTGATTCAGCTGAAGTTTAAACAGTAAAGTTTCATCAAATAAAGCATGGGTTTATGAAAAACATTTGGCCACACCCCCTTTTACCGCCCACAAATTAATAAAAATGCTATCTCTCCAAAACTACGGGGCTGATTCAGCTAAAATTTTGGCAGTTAATTTCCTTCAAGTAGAGGATGGTTCAGGAAAAAGATGTAAATAATAAACCTTAAGGACTAGCTTTTATTTAAAAAGACGTGAACCAAAAAGAAAAAAAATAAATTTAAGTGACATTTGTCATATATGTATACAGTAGGTATATTCTAGGTGCAGAAGAACCCCTTTCTTGGTTACTCATCATCATAGTATAAACGTACGTAAATTGGTAAGTTCTAAGGACTTATATAAATTTAGAATTTTTCAAACACATTTATATTTAAAAGCTTAAGGTACTGATATTGTGTAGTAAACCTGTATAACGAATCGCGGACATCGGTGCCTCAAGCTTTTAAATATAAATGAATTTAAAAAATTCTAAATTTATATAAGTACTTAGAACTTACCAATTTACGTACGTTTATACTATGATGATGAGTAACCAAGTGAGAGGTTCTTCTGCACCTAGAATATACCTACTGTATACGTATATGACAAATGTCACTTAAATTTATTTTTTTCTTTTTAGTTCACGTCTTTTTAAATAAAAGCTTATTTTTTAAAATTTTGTTTACTTTTTATTTATTTTAATATTTATTCGTACAAATCGTCCGTAACGCCAGTTTGGAAATGCCCATATGAAATGTAGTAAAAAAATCAATTTTTAATTATTTTTAGTTTTACAACGAAAACAACTTTTGAGCAAGTTTTTTACTAAAAAGTTCATATTTTATACCTTTTTTGAAAAAAAAAAAAAAAAAAAATAAAAAACATATTAAAACAAAACACTAGTTAGTTTTCAAGAAATAATAATTGATTTTATTTTTTGGGATATATTTTAAAAATGTTTAGAATAAGATATTTCGCATTTAAGAAAGTTTGACATATACTGCTAGTTTGATAAAAATAATTTCTTAACTTTCGGTGTTCTCGCCGATAATTTATGTTGTTTTTTGTGCCAATTTTAATTTTTATTTAGTATTGTAGAGGTTTTTGGCCAGTAATTTTTTGTTGCAATTTTTGATATAAAAATTAAAATTAAATTTTTTCCCGTTTCGTTTATTTTTTCAAAAAATAATAAAAACCTACTTTACATTAAACTTAACTGTAAAAAATTTTTAAATTACAAACACTAAACGTTACATTAGATGAACTTTTTTACAAACAAATTATTTATTTCAACAATTATTTAAAAACTAGCTTTCATGGTCAATGCGTCAATTGCTACTGCATAATTGTTGTTTATGTTGTCAGTGTCTCTTCTTTATAAGTTATTGCCATTTCCCCTTTTTGTTGAATTCTTTAACTTTCCAATGTCATTCTTTTATTTGTTTTATTTTCAACGTCTAAAATTTTTACCTCTTCAAAGTCAGCTGTGTGGCCTGTCGTCGACATGTGTTGATGTGTTGTGCTAGTGCTGCTGTTTTTTTTTTATGTCCAGCTTGTGTTCTGTCATTCTTATTTTAAGCGCTCTTTTTGTTGTCCCTACATAAATTTTGTCGCAGCTTTCGTATTCTGTGCCTTTGCATTGAAATTCGTATACAACGCTGTTTTTGTCTTCGTTTTTAAATTTCGTTTTGGTTTTTGTGAAAATTTGGTTTAAAGTGGCGTTTGATCTGTATGCAAATGTTGTCTTGTCCGCTCTCATTATTTTTCGATGTGTTGGTTATAAGTTAGTTTTGGTATATATGTGACACCTAAGTATTTTTTGTTTCTATTTGGGAGTTGACAGATTGTTGATTTTGACCTGTTGTTTGGGTGTTTAGTCTATTTTGTTAAAACCTCTTATTTATTAAGAAATTAGTGAGATGTGTTGGGAAGCGTCGTTTTTAGTATTGTTATCTTTTTATGTTTTTGTCTCGAAATTGCATGTCAGCTAAAGTAAATATTTTATTTATTAAGTTGGACGCTGTGTTGATTTTTTGTTGCATTGGTTGCGTCGAGTGGAAATTTATCAGTCTACCAGAGCACGTTGTTTTAGAAAACCAGTCAACAATTATTTTGTTATTTTTCCTATGTAGTTTGACGTCTAAGTATGGTATTTTTTGGTTTTGTTCGATTTCAATTGTGAATTGTATGTTTTTATGGTAACTATTTAGTGTTTTATGAATTATGTCTAAGTCTTTTTTCTTTATTATGTCTAAAATATCGTCAACATATTTGCATATGAATACAATATTTAGGCCATTGTTTTTAAGAATTTTAATAGCGTCGTCAAGTAAGTTGTCCAGAATTATGTCTGCTATTGTCGGAGATAGTGAATTGCCCATAAGCATACCATATATATGATGGTACACCACATTGTCAAATACAAAGTAGTTATTGTCCTTCAAGCAGAATTGTAGAATATTTAGAAATTGCTGTCATGGTGAAATTTTTAATTACGTCCTATTGATTCATTATATTTCTTATAGCTAACTTTGTTGGAACGTTAGTGAAAAGAGATACAACGTCAAATGAAACAATTGCGTCTTCTTCTGTCAATGTAAAGTCTTTTAGTTTTTCTTTTTGTTGAACTGCGTTTTTTATGTTTTGTCCAATGTATTTTGATAGTTTATAACAAGGGACATTAATGGATGAAAATATAGGTCGTAAGGGGACGTCGGTTTTATGTATTTTTGGTAGTCCGTAAGGTCGAGGTGGAGCTGCAGACGGCATTAGTCAAAATTTTTGGTATGTGTCAACACAGTTTTGTTTGTGTAGGTAATTTATTATAGTGTTGTTCTTTTTTTTTGTAATTTGTTTGTTGGATCAATTCTTATTGTTCTATATGTATTTTTGTCTCCTAACAGTTTGTTAATTTTTTGCATGTCTTCGTCTTTGTACATTACTACTGCTTTGTTACCTTTGTCCGCCTGTGTTATTATTATTTCATCCTCATGAAGTTTCATGAATTTTTTAGTTTGTTCGTATGTCCTCAGTATGAATTTTTCCTTTGGCGTATTTTTAATCCTATTCTTAAATAATACAATCTTATTATCTATAATAGGTGATCTATAATAGGTAGATCTGGCAACGCTTTTTCCCCTTTTATCCTTTATTCTTTGAATGTCTAATGCCTAAAAGTTGTTTTTTGTGATGGGAAGAGTAAATTTTCTTCCAAGTGAGAGTAGCCACTTGCTGTCTGCTGGAAATACCACATTTGTGTTATTGACGAACCAATTTTCATTAAAGGTGAATCCAATGTCTCTAATTTGTTTGTTTTTAAGTTCTTCAATTTTATCGTCTAATGCCTTGTTCGTGCTGTTGCTGTTTTGATTGTATATGTGCATTTGTCTCTCTGTGAATTCCTTTTAGTCTAATTCATTTAGTGTTGTCTTCATATATTATTCTGCGAGGAAAATTTAATTTTATGTGTTCTTGATATTTATGTTTACTTCTTTTATTTCTAAGTTCAGTAGCTTTTTGTGGAAAAATGTTTATTTTGTTGAATAATTTGTTGACCGTGTCCACCGAGAACATCCGTTTAGCTCCGCATGTCGTGTTGGTTAGTTAAATGTTTTGGAGTTATAACATATTGCTTGCATATGATTATAAATCGTAGTTGTCGTTTTTGTTTGGCTAGTTTTCGTCGGAACTTGCAGTAGTTCTTCATTGTTGTGCAAGTCTGTGTTGAATATTTTAGTTTAATAAAATATCTTCATCTTGTGTTTTTAGTTTGATAAAAATAATTTAACTTTCGGTGTCCTCTCCGATAATTTATGTTGTTTTTTTTGGGCCAATTTTAATTGATATTTAGTTTTGTAGAGGTTTTTGACCAGTAAATTTTAATTGCAATTTTGAATATAAAAATAAAAATTAAATTCTTATTCCGACGTTTCGTCACTTGTTCATAACATATTCAGGGGAGTTTTTATTTATTTTATTTTTTTTTTATTAATCATCAATCAGAGTTGACATGACTACACATGACTCTTACAGACTACTCATTATAATTATATATATATATTAAATACTAATAATAAAAATAGGTATAATTATAAAAATATTAAATAATTATTAATTGCCTTCAGTCGCCTAGGTACGTTATATTTAACCTCAAATATTGTTTGAATGCATATCTACTTAGGAAATAAAAATCTATAAAGTTACATATTGAATTGGCGTGAATCAGACACCGAGTAATAGGTTCATTAATGCAATAGTTAGATCTATGACAAGGTACATAAAATAAGTTACGAGATCTCAAATCGCGACAGGGTGAATACAGACCCACCTTGGACAACAAAACAGGACAACTTATATGATAGTTTATAATGTCTCTGATAAACATTATAGAGAATTATTTTCTACGCGTTAAAAGATCTTGCATACCTAGAAGCAAGCATATAGTAGGGTATGCCGGCATATCTATATCCCAATGCAAAAGTCGTATAGCAGATCTTGTAAAGCGCTTTTGAATTTTTTCGATTCGCTGTGAGTGCACAAAATAAAATGGGTTCCAAACCACACAACAATAATCCAACACTGAACGTACAAAAGCAAAGAATAAAGCTCTAAGTTTTGTTTATTTTTTCTAAAAACACAGTATATACTTAACCATTTTTTTAAAATAATGAATAAAAAATAATAAAAACCTACTTTACTTTAAACTTGACTTTAAAAAATTTTGAAATTACAAACACTTAGTTACATTACATGAACTTTTTTACAAACAAATTATTTATTTAAACAATTATTTAAAAACTAGCTTTCATGGCCTATGCGTCAATTGCTACTGCATAATTCTTGTTTATGTTGTCAGTGTCTTCTTTATAATTTACTAGCTGAAACCCGGCGCGCTGCTGCCACGCCCCCATTTCCAAACACCCATCAAATGTTTACAGTGAAACGGCATGTTTAAATTGTGGTCGAATACTGAATCTGTGCTACCTATAATTCCAAAGCTATTCGATAAATCATAAAGTAACTTAATTATAAAAGCCATAACTTTTGATTGAAAAGAGATATTGGGGTATATTTTTGGAGACTTAACTTTTTTGTAAAAAAATTTGTAAAAAATATAGCACCAACATTTTGGAAATAATAAATTCCGCCAAAAAAGCCAAAGAGTGTACCTTGTTGTTTTGATGACGAAAACAGTAAGAATAATTTTTGCCAATAAATGCTTATTCATAACGAAGGTAGTCAAAAATGCAATTTTTACCTGGTTTTATTTTTACAACAAAAACAACTTTTGAGAATATTTTGAAACTTTTTTGAAAAAACTATAAAAAATATTATTTCCCGGCAGACGTTGTTCTGCCACAGACCGCTTACTGCCATATACGAATTTTAATGCTAATCGGAAGAAAAATTGTATATATTCTCCATTCTTAGTGTAGTTGCCGAAAGTAACCATATGAACTAAATTAGAAATTTAAGTATCAAACGACCAAAACTGTCCAAAATATAGCATTTTTGTTTATTTGTGGGTGGTAAAAGGGGTTGTGGCAACGTTTTTTCCCGTATAAACCATCACGTACTTAATAAAAGTAGCTGACAAAATTTCAGCTTAATTTAGTTTATACATGGCTCACTTTAATTTCTCCACGCTTATCTCCTGATAAAAAAGTGAACATAGTGCGACCACGTCCATTTTTAGTCCACTGGCCGAAAATAGCAATGCAAACTAAATTACCAAATTTTAGTCTTATATGAAACAAAACGTCTGAAATAAAGCATTTTTATTGGTTTGTGGGCGGTAAAAAGGGCGTGTAAATCAATTTTTAGTATAGTTTCTGACAGTACCCATACAAACTAAGCCAAAACTTTAGCTCAATCAGCCCAGTAGTTAATTTTTATGATTTCTGAAAAAATTGCGCACAGCTAAAGTGCGACCATTCCCATTTTTACAAAAAATGCCGAAAGTAACTATACAAACTAAATTACCAAATTTAGTTTTTTACAATTAAGACCGAAACTGTCTTAAGTAAAGAATATTAATTTATTTGTGGGCGGTAAAAAGGGGCGTGGATGCCCATTTTTAGTAGTGTCCGACAGTAACCATATAAACTAAATTTCCAAATTTAAGTCTTATACTATCAAAACCGTATTAAATAAAGTATTTTCATTGATTTGTGGGCGTTAAAAGGGGGCGTGGAAACACATATTTAGTACAATTGTCGACAGTAACCGTACAAACTAAATTTAAAAATTTTAGCCTTATATGACCCAAACCGACTGAAATATAACATCGACAATCTTGTACCTGAAACAAATCGACTGACAATTTCAGGTGAATCGGTTCAGTAGTTTTGGAGTCTATAGGCATCACACCCATACACACGTCGGTTTGCTTTATATATAAATAGATATTGATTTTTGGGCGGTAAAAGTGGGCGTGAAAACATTTATATATAGTGACCGCCTTTTGGAGCAACTACACAGCAAGTTTAACTATAAAAATGTGTTGAACTCCGGAATTGCCATGATTTCGAAAAAGTGGGCGTATATATATTGCGATCACAGCCCATTTTTTGTACAGTTACCGACAGTAACCATCTGAACAAAATTACTAAATCTTTGTTTTTTACGATCGAAACCGTCATATATATATATCCTTTTTTTTTTTGTGGTCAATAGCGCAAATTTGGCTTCTATGGCTTCAGTTTCCCCGAAAATTTCATAAAGATCGGTTCAGCGGTTTTGGAGTCTATACGTGATATAGCCACATACCCACATACATACATGCATTTTTATATATATACAGGGTTGTCAATATTCGAAGCGCCCATCTGGCAACACTGTAACTTTCCGCAGTGATGCCAAATCGACTAATGACATACCGCGTTTGAAGCGTCATTCCAAGCAAATGTTTACAATGGAATAGTACACGCCACGCGAACGCTCTAAAATTGTTGAAATTTACATTCAACAAAACAAGTCAATAGTGAAAACTCAACTCAATGAGCGATGAAGCTCATTTTCAGTTGAACGGAACGGTAAACAAACAAAATTGCCGTATTTATGCCACTGAAAATCCACAAGAGATTCAAGAGGTACCTCTTCACGATGCAAAAGGTCACTGTTTGGTGCGGCGTTTGTGCTAAAATGCTCATTGGGCCGTTCTTTTTCGAAGATGATAATGGCCACAGAGTTACTGTCAATCAGGAGCGTTATCGCGATATGATAAACAATTTTTTCATGCCAATCGTTCGTCGAAAGCGTATCAGGCACTACTGGTTTCAACAAGACGGCGCGCCACCACACACAAGCCGCACTACAATCGATTTTTTGAAGCAATTGTTCCCTGGCCGTTTGATGTCAAAAAATGGTGATTTCGATTGGCCGCCAAGATCACCAGATTTAATGCCTCCAGACTTCTTTTTGTGGGGTTATTTGAAATCAAAGGTTTACGTCAACAAGCCAAAGACCCTAGAAGAGCTGAAAACCAACATCCGTCAAGAAATAACCGCCATTCCCATCGAAATGTTGAAGAAAACCATGGAAAATGCTGCAAAACGGGCACAATATGTCGTAGAGGCCAATGGCGACCATTTACGAGATATCATATTCAAGAAATAATGTAAGCAAATTTACTTGAACCCAATTAAATGATATTCATGACGAACAGACAAAAAATTGTGGTTTCTTTGATTTATTTAAAAATAAAATGGGCGCTTCGAACATTGGCAGCCCTGTAGATTTCCTGCAAACCAAAGTTTCCGAATTTATCTGAATTCCGATTAGTTCGTAACTATTTCGAGAATTCTTAACGAATTCGTAACTGTTTCGCAACAGTAATTTCGGATTATTTCTGAATAATTCGAAAGAGTTGCGAAATCAAATTTTCAAATTTAAATTGTGAGGTGTTTTAAATATTTCGAGTTGAAAAAAATTGGTAGGCCATGAGCCTAGCGGCATTTTAAATAATTTTCCATTTGTAAAATAATTTAGTTTTAAACAAATTTTTCTTTAAAACAGATGATACTAGAGATGGTTCTAATTTTAATTTTTACAGATGCAAATACAAACGATATGTCAGATTCACATTTACATATGTTCCATAATAGTAGTTGGAAAGGATCTGTAATTTTTGGCATGTCATTTGTACGAAACATATAGTTTGGGGCATCTTAAGCCCTAACTAAACTTTGATTCGAAATTATTTAATTTTGTATTACATACGGTACAAAAATCAAGCAGAGATCTTTGCAAATTTGGTGCAAATAACAAATAACAATTTGCAAATAACAATTCGTTAAGAAATTGTAATGAATTTTTAAAGACTTCGTTACGAGAACGATAATTAAATTTTTTACGAATTTGTTACGAAATCGATACGTCAATTCTTTACGAATTTGTTACAAATTCGTTACTAAAATTCTTTCCGAATTCATTACGACAATTCGTTACGAATTCGTGTCAACCCCTCCATACGATTGTCGTTACGAAATCGGAACGAATTCGGATGCCGAACTCGGAATAATTTCGAAAAATTCGTAACGAATTCGTTACGAATTCGGAAACTTTAGTTTGCTGGGATTGCTATTTCCCCTTTGTATATGTGCTAGTGTTTGTAATAGTTTGTGAGTGTTTGTAATTTAAAAATTTTTAAAGCCAAATTTAATGTAAAGTAGGTTTTTATTATTTTTTATTAATTATTTTTAAAAAAATTGTTATACATATACATACCTTGTTTTAGAAAGAATAAACAAAACTCCCCTGAAGAAGTCGCCAAACAAGTGACGAAACGTCGAGAAAAAATTTCTTTATATTAAAAATTGCAATTAAAAAATACTGGCCAAAATCCTCTACAATACTAAATAGACTTGTATTTAATTTTAACTTGTATTTAACTTAAGGGCCCGTTTAAGTTTTTCGACGATCAAAAATAATTTTTTCACATTCTTTGTATGTATAGCATAGTAAAAATGTTCTCAGGAAGTTTTAAGTCAATTAAATAACAATTGTAGTTATAAGCACAAACTTAAAAAAGGAAAGACAATGAAAACTGTACATGTAAAAACTTTAAACGAATTTTTCTCGAAAAGTGCTGTTTGAAACCGATGGGTAGCATTATCAAAACTAGCCAAGGATCGCTACCAAATTGTTTGCACTTGTTAAGCAAATATAATTGGTACTTTTAATCGTTACGCGGCCCATATACACTGCAACCAAAACACTAGTGGAACTGCAACCAGATTACGTATTTTATAATACATTTGACACACACGCTGCGATGGTTGCAGCAATCCATTTTTCCATACACGCTGCAACGCAGCAACAACGAAGCAAAAAGCAGCAACAACGCAGCAAATAACAGCAACCGCGACCAAAATATTAAACGATTTTAACTTTGCTGCAACCTGAGTTGCTACCGTCAATGAATTGCGTAACTTCGACGCACACGCTGCTACTTCATCTTGATAACTGTCAAAAACTTCCAAGTTACACTTGCAGCTTTGGTTTGGTTGCAGCGTGTATGGTTATATAATTATTATTTAAAAAACTACCTAAAATAAACAGTTGCTTTAAAATGAAGCTTTTAAGTGTTTTTTCGCTTAGAGGCATGTCGCACTTAGCGGACACTGACAAATTTGTTGTTGTTTTCACGGGCAAAAGAAGCTCTCTCTCAATTTGCAGTTTTTTATTTTACCCGCGAAAACAACTTTGTCCGTGTCCGCGCAAGTGTGACATGCGCCTTACAAAACTTGAATGGGACCTTTATACAACACAATTATAACTACATATTTTGGTACTTTTCATGATTTATTCTCTTAAGCTACTACTTTTTGCTACTATTCTGTTTTTAAACACAGCGAAACACTGGATTCGAGCAAAAAGACCGCAAGTTTTTCGATCAGAGCGAACGAAGGAATCTTCGTTCGTTCGCCCTAATTTACCGTTTACACCGGGCAAAGTGTCCGCTATAAATGTATAGCGAACATTGTTTGTTCGGGCCAGTGTAGCCATGAAAAAAATTGTTATATCGCAGCTTTAGCAGTCAGCTCGTCGGATTTGTAAAACACTGAAAAACAACAACGTTGATTTTGCTTCGAGTAAATTAACGAAAAATGTCGTTTCTGGCAAGCACAAACTTCCAATGTATAAGATGTCAGTAAAAAAAGATTACATATGGAAAATATTATTTTTTAGGTTATATATTCATTGCTTTATTAAAAAAATATATGCAAAATCAGACCTCGGATCTATTTTTCCTGAAACCGTGACATTTTGGCCAAATATCGGATCATCGGATTCAAGACAACAAATCGTAACAAATCCGATATATCGGACCAAATGGCAACTCTGGTTCGGGCTTAGTGTTTTAACAGAGTGAACGAACGAAGTTTCTTTCGTTCGTTTAAGCGGTCTCTGCCCACAGTGAGAGCGAGAGAATGAATATGAGAAAAAGTTAATTTTTAATTTTAAACGTGAAAGGGGCATGTCACACTTTGCGAAAACGGACAAATTTATTTTATTCGCGGGTAAAATAAAAAACTGGAAATTGAGAGCTTCTTTTACCCGTGAAAACAACAACAAATTTGTCCGTGTCCGCTAAGTGTGACATGCACCCATCAATAACAAAAAATGCAAACATGTTTGGCTAGCATAAACACGGCATAAGAAGCGGCCGAAAACAGCCTATTGAAGAGAGAATTATATCCAGAAGTACTTTAGACAGCACTTCACTGTAGACAGCATTTATACTTGCAGCTATTACTCCGTAAAAGGAAAATTAGCTTCAACTCGTATTAATATATGCACTCAATTTCAAAATTTCATTTCCCAAGTCAAACGAGAGCGACAGCTTTTGTTTTCATATTTAGGCTTAGGAGGTCCAAATACATTTAATAAAAATAAGAACAAAAATATTCGCGTCCGTGCCCTAAAGTAAAATTATTCCAAACTCGCCGCGATTACTTCGTAAAGGGGAAATTAGCTTCAACAGACTTAAAAATGATAACTTCTACTCCTATAACTTCTAAACCAATTGAGAGCGACCTTAAAATTTGGATTATAAGAAGTCAGAACACATATATTCCGCAAGAAAAAAATTAAGTCGTCGCTATTCTTCAAATATTTCATACTTTTTTTTTTAAACACTACAACTAAAGTTCCAAGATTAATATATTTATGAAATAGTTTTCCTAAACTGTAGTTTTTTTTATACATGCACTTACTTACTTTTTGTTCATTATATTCTTATTTACATAAAATAGTCAAACGATTTTATATATTAACAGAACTTATTAAAGTCTACTATAAAGCAGTATACACAAATAGTTTTTATTGTAAGTAGAATGATTTCAGTGTCATCTTAATAATTTCAATTTTCGTTTCTTGCTAATGTTAATATCAATTCAAATTCAGTATTGAAGCATCTTTTTCTGGTCCCTTTATAATAACTTTATCAACACACAACACGAGAAGCAAACGTACAGAAACAAATATATAAAACATAGTTATATGTTACACACAGTGGTGTAAAACGGGTCATCAAATAAAGCCAAACTAATGATAGTATTCACATGATGAAATTTTTCATCAAATTCACTTACATTCATGGGAACAAAACAGTATCAAAACAATTTTCTACATATTGAATCTCTGGAACTTTTGCAAAACAAAACTTTTTCGGTATGTTCATAATCAAATGAGATTTGAAACTTTTTTTCGAAACTTTGCATGTTGGTGTTAAACAGTGAAGACGTTCGCCTAGTAAACATGACAAATATATTTATATTAAAATAACCATGTTATAAACGAATAATAGCTGCGTTCCATTCGCTTCAAAATAATCCAGATTATGTTTTTTACAAGCAAAGCACAAACAAAAATAATAATCCTATAAAAAATAGGATTATTTTTGCTATTGTAAGGACCTACCTATCCGGCCGAGGATGCGCTCGCCGGATCCAGGGTCCGCACAATTATTTGTTTTATGTCGAAAACCGAATCAAACCAGTTGTCTCCGATTTCAATAGTATTTTATTAAATGTTTTAAATCTTTTCGTGTGGTCTTACAATGGTCTTAATTTAACAATGATTACTTATTCTCTACTTATGCCTAACCTATTTCGGTGATCGACCTTACTTTGATTTTGGTGGTCCACCGTATAACTACCCTAATAAACATACGTTTCAACGCTTCGTATGGTTATTCATTCTCTTATTCTAATGTCTTAACACTCTTGCTTTTATATATTCTGGGGTTTTCAAATATGATGCCCACCTATCTTTATTTGAGTCGGTTGGGTTCCGTGGTCGTGGTTAGGGTGTATGTCTTCGAGTACTAACCCTCTGGTCGGGCTAGATTATAATTGGATATTTTCGGGTCTCTATGATTTCGAGTTTGGATTCGAGGAATTCGGTGAGGCAAAGAGCTGGCCACCCCTGGCTCTAAGCTTTCACTGAACCCCTCCCTTCGGTGGACGAAACTCACGGCGACACACGGCGTAGCAGGTCTTAGGTCGGTACTGAGTGGGGCTGGCCACCCCTGGCCTCCACTCACCCCGCCACTGAGACCGAAAAGAAGCAGTGTGTGACGCGAGGTTCTATTTGATCGAGTAAGGGGCTGGCCTTCCCTGGCCTCCAAGCTCACCACCTGTGTCCTACTGTACGCTATACTACTTTCGTTTGCCTCACGTGCCAACCTGTGCTCTTCTATCCCTGCTCGTCATCGTGTCTGTCGTGTCCTTTCTCTCGACGCCCTGGGTTGACAGAGGCTGGCCACTCCTGGCCTCCGTTTCCCCAGTCGTCCCTACCCTACTCCTATCTTCCTTTCACTGAGTGTTCCGTCCGTCGTCCACTTCACACGTTCGACCTAGCGTCCGTAAATTTCGAGCGTGTAGCCCAGAGGTCTGGTGAGAAACGAGGCTGGCCACCCCTGGCCTCGAGTTCACCAAACAATCGTCCACTAGTTTTGGTCGTTCCATATCTTGAACCTGGCTTGACTGTTTTGGGAACCTCGGTACTCCTACCTTCCCTATTGCTGACTGTCCTCCATGTCGCTGGTCCACGGAACCCAACGTTCGACTTGCTTTAGTTGATAGGCATCTTCATTTATTTATTCTTGGCTACTTAATAAGAATGTAAGAAGTGTTATCCTATGTTCTTAAAAGTATTAGCTGAGCTTCGGTATTCTTACATTACTATAGTGATAAGAATAATTTTAGTAATAATAAATTAAATTTTAAATAAAGATTCCCAGAAGGGGAACTACTTGATACTATAGTTACTGAGGTCTTCGAGGAGTTGCTACGCTGGGCCGCCGCCCACGTCAGGATGTTTGGTCTCCGCTGTCGGCGTTCACTGATGCCGTTGCTGCTATGCGCTGTCGGCGCTCACTGTTACCGTCGCTGCCGCTGCGCAGTCGACGTCTCTGCTGCTGCTGCTATTACTCCGCTGTCGACGTTCACTGTTACCGTCGCTATTACTACGCTTTCGGCGTATTTATATTAATTCGGTGTATTTATATTAATAAGTCTTATTATAATCACTTATTTAATGATTGATAGTTCATGATTTAATAAAAACTTAAAGAGACTTTGATTATTCAGATTTCATTGGAAGCTGTTATAAAATCTGAAGAGGAATAAGGTAATATGTGAACTATATCAATTCAAATATATTATTGCGGTAAAGGGGACTTAATTTTCCCCTTATTTTTATGTATTAAAATTAGTAATGTTTTATATACTGCCAATTTTTATTCAATAATAAACATTTTTACCATAATTACATTTATACGCGATATTTGCTCTTTATATATGCCATTAGATTTTAAAAATGTCTGAAATATAAATAAATGCCGCAGTTTACACGTTGTTTTGTATTATGATTAGGTTAACGGTTTGGATGTTAAATAAAAGATAAAAATTATGAATTATAGGATTTATATCATCCTTCAAAATTCCTGATGGATTCTCAGATGATTCTGTCATTACTTGTGGCATTTTTGTCAATCTTTTCAAATAACCTTTTTGATCAGATTCGTTTTTGCCAATCTTTTCAAATAACCTTTTTGATCAGATTCGTTTTACCCTGTTGAAATGTGCTTTAAATAAATAAATTTTTTATTTAAGTTCTCTTTGGAGTCTATATCGTTTACTTCTGAGGATATTTTAAAATATATTGGAATAATCAACGACAGGCCAAAAATTATACATAATTCTATTGTTTCAAAGAAAATTCAAAGGATTATTTTTGCTATCCATATAAAATTGTGATAAAGCCTTTAAAAAATTTGAAACACAGGTGCCGCTCCTGCATATTTTTATGAGCTGTCATTTAATTTTTTGAATTATTTGAATTATTATTTTGAATACAATGACTATTAGGTTACCATGGAAGCTACCTATTTTCTCACGATCTGCGACCATCGAATGTTAAAAAAAACAAAACAAACCGCGTGTGTCACACACATTGGACGCATTCAATTGCACTGTGGAGCCAACAATTGCACTGAAATTATTTATATAATTGCATAATATTAATAATTGAATTTAATAATTTACAACTTTTGTGACGTTTAGAGTAAAACAAATTCAGAGAAAAACATCGTTCACTAAGGTATCGCTATCATAACAGTTCACAACAGTTTTGAACGACACGCGTTCTCATGACACCTAATAGTTATTGTATCCTGATTGCTTGTTTGAATTTAATTTTGACTGCAACGGTAGTGCTCTCTACGAGTCGTTTTTCTTGCCTTTCCTTTGAGAAAATTTGCTATCGCGATTATATTTAGGCGAAAGGAACGCAGCTAATGTATAAAACACGATTTTTTAATTGAATAAGTGTAGAAAAAGCCAGTGAAACAATCTGTCTCAATCAGCGCACTCAACATGAGTACAAAAACAAAACTGTTTCGCAACTGTTTTGTTACAATGAGCTACTACTGGCCTTATGGTCCAATTATAGCTGCGTTTTTTCATGGGAAATCAGTGGCGGCATGTTGTAACTTCACTGTCGAAGCGAACATCGAAGCGAAGTTTTCGACGTGGCAGTATGTTGTAAAATTTTCGTTCGACAGGCGATATAGATTGTTTCGAAGTTATTTTCGAACATTTAACCACTGCTCGCAAGTTTTTTCTGATACTTGGCATGTTAATAACGTGAATCAATATATAAAAAATGGTAAAGAAAAAATTTAATTTAAACTAAAAATTATAAATTACTCATTTTAAACAAATAACTTTGTTTGGCTTTTGCCAAACATTAAAGGGAACTTAATTTCGACAAACAAATCTAAGGTTACCACATATATATATACTCTAATTAAAGCCAATACTTTTATAATTATACTAACTTAAAATCATTAATTAACACTTCTGTGTTCAATAAATAATAAATAAAACCATGCTTAGTTGAATAAATATCGGCTTTTATATTTACTTCGCTTCTAGATCACTACCAACAAATCAAAGTGATATTTTTTCGCAAATATCGCCTGTCGAAAGTGTTACAACATACCGACTTTCGATAATTTCGACAACTTTGAAACTTTCGAAGTTACAACATGTTGCCACAGGATCATAACATCGCATTTGCAAGCAAAGCAAAAACAACAAATGATCCAGCAAAAGAGGTAGATAATTTAAAATTATCCAATTCTATGTTTTTAAGTGTTGAGGGCGCAACTGTATGTGCACGATTTCCGGGGTGCCGCGATTTGACAATGGATTCAGGAAGGGCTTTAACAAAAAATCAAAATGGCCGAAGGAAATTTGATTAATCGATTTGTTTTGAAGTTATCGATTTTTGAAAAAGTTTTCATTTTGTAGATGTTTTAAGAAACTTATCTATATTTTTCTAAGTGTATAACCGATATTGGTGATTATTTCATTAATTAAAGTTTTTTCTAAATGACCTTGTTATTTATTATGTTGACTTTATATGATTTAAATACAAATTCTAAATGTTTGATAGTTTAAATCATACTTGATTTTAAATACAAATTCTAGTTGTTTGATAGTTTAAATTCGTTTTTTGAGCTTAAGGTCAAAGTTAGAACAATAAATTGTTCTAATGAATCTTTCCAAAGAAACAACAACAACAACAAAGTTTTCAATATGAAAAGGAAAAAATCACTAGCTGATTTTATTGCAATTTCGGTCCGGCTAAAGGCTTCATCAGAAATCTTTGTGATACCCGTGCAAGCGCGCACTTATGCACTGCACCACAGGGGCAATGAGATTTTAGGTGTAAATTTCTCAGTTTTTCTCTCATTTCACATTTGAACCAAATATGTAGTCAATGTCTTGGCATCATCAATGCTTTTACCAATGAACTGGCATCTTCTGTTAAAAATATCTCCATTGTGAAGTCAATGCCGCTATTTGCTACAATCAAAACCAGCTGATGCAGCTGAAAAAATACTCCTGCGTCGGTACAATGAAACATACGGTATACGGCGAATGATGGCCGAGGAACAGGCACGAAAAGGAAGAAAAGACATTTGCACAAACTTGCCAACGCATAAATGACGCCTTCGAACAATTGTCATGACAACTAGAAGAATCCTGACGCCCTGCTTTTCGCACTATGCCCGTACTTTTCTATATGTTTTAGATATATCTTTGCTATATGTTTAGAATAGCGCTAAAACTTTGGGCCTTACTCTGTCATGCGATTCGAAAAGCATATGCGATGCAAATCACACCATGTAAATACATGAATTAAAATAACTAAATGGCAGTAACTTCTAACTCTGAAATCTGAAGCAAATCGCATTTGCTTTTCGAATTGCATTAATGAGTAAGGCCCCTGATGCTTTCCAACTCGCAAGCTATAATTTGACTTCACAAAACTAGATCGTAATCTGATTACATACATGATTTGATAAATGATCCCAAAGATTTGCATGGTTTGCATCAGGAGAAATAGAAATTGTGGAGTATAATTTTCTTTTTAAAGCTCACTAATTTAAGGATCGTTGATTCCTATGATTCCAATGATTTGCAAAGTTTTCTAAGCTATCAGGAGATATAGAAATCAAGGAACGTAATTTTCCTTTAAGTATTTTGCACTTTAAGGATAAGCTTCTATTTTTTATTTGGAAATTTTATCAATTGCCTATTTAAATATACAGTTTTGTTTAAGAACTATTTTCTTTTATAAATTTTGTTTATCATTACAATTAGAATCAACTTTGAAGTCATTATTTTCATAATGGAACTTTTTATTACATTAAATTAGATCATTAATTAATTTAAACAGTTCTTTTTTTATCTTATTAACAATTTAAATAAAAAAAGTATGTATGGCCACCACACCAGAAATTTTTACTTCAGTGACTCTTTCATAAAACACATAAGAATGAGATAAAATGACTTGAAAATCAAAGTTGCACTGCACCACAGGGGCGATGAGATTTTAGGTGTAAATTTCTCAGTTTTTCTCTCATTTCATATTTGCACATTTGCTGTTGTTTTATTTTTGCTTAACTTTAGTCTTTATGCTTATGTTATTATTATGGAGTCCAACAGTCTGCTGGAAGTCTTCCACTAACATAGCATGGTTACTGAAGTTATTTTTAGATTTTTGCTGATATGTTTTCAGCTTGTTTCTGTTTGGTCGTGCTCTACCATTTGATTAAAGTTTTTTTCTAAATGACCTCTTTGTTTATTATGTAGATTTTATATGATTTAAATACAAGTTCTAAATGTTTGATAGTTTAAATCATACTTGATTTTAAATACAAATTTTAGTTGTTTGATAGTTTAAATTCGTTTATTGAGCTTAAGTCCAAAGTTAGAACAATTAATTGTTCTAATGAATCTTTCCAAAGAAACAACAACAAAAACAACGTAATATCAATATGAAAAGGAAAAAATCACTAGCTGAGGGCTTCATCAAAAATCTTTGTGATACCCGTGCAAGCGCGCATTAGCACACTGCACCACTGAGGCGATGAGATCCATAATAATAACATAAGCATAAAGACTAAAGTAAAGCAAAAATTCAACAACAAATGTGCAAATATGAAATGAGAGAAAAACTGAGAGATTTACACTTCAAATCTCATCGCCTCTGTGGTGCAGTGCGCTAATGCGCGCTTGCACGTGTATCACAAAGATTTCTGATGAAGCCTTTAGCATGGCTGAAATTTCAATAAAATCAGCTAGTGATTAGTGTTGTTTCTTTGGAAAGATTCGTTAGAACAATTAATTGTTCTAACTTTGACCTTAAGCTCAATAAACGATTTTAAACTATCAAACAACTAGAATTTGTATTTAAAATCAAGTATGATTTAAACTATCAATCATTTAGAATTTGTAAATAAATCATATAAAATCAACGTTTAACATTAATTTTAAATGAATCAAATCAGTTGAGTATTTAATATTTTATAACTATTTGTATGCAAAAGTAAAATATTTGCTTATATAAAACCGTTTTTTTCTCAAAAACTACCGTTATTATTATGGATTATGAAAAGTAAATTATTGAAGCCTGAAAATTTATCGGTAATCGAAAATTTATTGGTGTATAAAACATACGATTTATTTACTTTTTTATGTGTTTTTTTATGATGAAATAATTTGCCCTTGTACGGAAAGTTGTATATTTCCTTGTCAAGCATATTTACCTTAGTTTTTTTGTAATCTTATTCCATATTTTCTTATATCAACATTACAATAAATTACTGTTCTTAAGGCAACATTGTAGCTGTAATATTTATTTGAATGAATAAGATTTTCTAGGAAGCGAAAAAATTTGAAATTTTTAGTTAATCAGTTTTGGACATTGCAAAAGCAAATAGCAATTTTTATTAATTTTATGTAATAAAGTGTAAATTGTAAAAAATATATATGTGTATATAAATATATCAAATGAAAGGTTAAATTGTAAGCTTTAAAAATAAAATATAATTTTAGTACCTTAATAACGCAAATTTAGTAGAAAATAACATATTTTTTTAATTACAAATATCAAGTATGATATAGTGTTGCTTATAAAATTACAAATACGCTTGCAATGATATAGGTATTGTATATCATTGAAAATGTAATTTAATTATCTTTCAAATGACATACCAATCTTCTAGATCCATTGGATAATGGCAAATAAATAGATGTTTTTTGAAGATCTTTTAGAAAAAAAAAACTAAAAAATCGATAACTAGTTAAGTAATCGATTTTTGTGAGGCCAAATATTTGTTTTTGTTGTTCTCTACCAGAAAACACTTTCAAATCGCTGTGCCCCGGAAATCGTAATCGTGCCGGCAACACTTAGCTGTTATTAACTACATTACATTGCTTTAACTACATTTATATATCAATTTGAAACATATATATATATCAGTGGCGACCGTAGCCGAGTGGGTAGAGTGCGTGGCCCTTAAGATAAAGAACCGCGGTAGACCGGGTTCAATTCCAGCTCAGACAGAAAGTTTTTTCAATTGAATAAATTTTTCTGTTCTTTCGTCACCTCTCTGGAGACAATGGCAAATCTCAGAGAGTAAAAATTGTCAAGTAAAGCTTCTTGAGAATATAAGCCGTTCGTAGTCGTCATAAAACACGTTGGTCCAGTTCTCGGTCATTTGTGATCAAACATTTAATAACACGCACAACACAACTGATTAATAGAAGCTAGGTCAAAGTTCTTCCAAGGGCTGAAATGTTCAGTTTATTTTTTTTTATATATCGCATTACTTTTAATTTTAAACAAACTTTTAAACTTAAATGCAAAACGGAAAAATCGACACCACCAATGCTTATGACGAAAAGACAGAAAGTAAACATTATCAGCTGGTTAAGCTTTTAAAGCTGTGGTGTACACAGAGCTGATATTATCGTAGTTTTCTTTTGTATTCATTGTTGTTGTTGCTTTCATTTGAATACGTAGAGATTCCAACAGATATCGTCTATCTTCTCTTCTTTCTTTGTCTTACGTCGTCGAAGTCAGCTGTGTGTCCACTTTCTGCAATATGTTATGCTAGTGCTATCGTTTTTTTCTCTTTTTTTATGTCTGATTTATGTTCATTAATTCTTGTTCCCAGCGCTCTTTTGGTCGTTTCAATGTATACTAGATTGCATACCGCTCCATCTTTTCCTTTGGATGCGATTTCATAGACAACGTCTTGTTGATTCACTTTCTCAATTTTTGTTTTAGTGTTGGTGAACAAATTTTTTGGAGTCTTATTCGGTTTGTGTGCGTAAGAAAAGTTCTGTTGTTTTATTGTTCTGTGTAGGTTTCTACAGTCTGTCAATTTGGGTATTTATGTGACTACAAAATATTGAGTAGGGTTGCAATCCGATTTTGTTTCCCTTTTTTTATTGTTATTTGGGTATTTTTGTTTGTCTAAAAATGTTTTTGAAAGGATGTTGATTATTATATAAGGAAAATTATTTTTGTGTAAAGTAATTTTAATTTTGTTTATGTCTTCGTTTTAAAACCGGTCGTTGTTCGTTATGTTGATAAAAAATTCATCATGCGTCCCGATGAAAATGGAAAAATGGCATGCTTCTATTTTGTTCCTTTTCTATCGTAAGTTGTAGCTTGTTGTGGTATGAATAGAAGAACTATATCCTGGTCTTTTTCTATTAACAATTGCGTAGATATCGTCGACATATTTTACCATGAATTTAATTAATACATTTTGTTTTAATAATTCCTATATGGATTGGTCCAGTAGGTCATCTAATATTATGTCTGCAATTTTAGGTGACAGCGGGTTGCCCACTGGCATATCAAACGTCTGGTTATATAATTTCTTATCATACATAAAAAATTGGTTTTCGTTTAAGCAAAAATTCAGGATTGCTAAAAATTTGGTTTTTGGGATTTTTGTATTTTGTCCTATTTTGCTTCATTTTTCCATTATTGTTCTAATGGCCAGGTATATCGGTATGCTTGTAAATAGTGATATTACGTCAAAAAAATACAAGAATTTCGTTCTCATTTATGTTTATGTCTGTTAGTCTTTGTTTCAGTTCAGAAGCGTTTTTTACGTTAAGCCGCGTTTCCATGTGATCTTTTATTATCCTCCAGTGTCACAAATTGTTTGCTATAAGAGTGAGATGCATATATATGATCTCGTTTATAGCAAGTTTGACATGGTTGGACATATGTGAAAACCAATAAATTAATTTGAAATCATTGTTGCCGATTATATTGATGATATTAAATTAATTTTAATAGCAGTCATATAAGATTTGATGCAACGTTTTTTCTCTATTATACTGAGATACATTTCGTGATGAAAAGAATCCAATTTCGGCAGGAAGCGAATCGGAGGTTACATTGGTCGAAGCTTTCGAGTTGGCCCCAGTGCCTGTTATACAAAAGTTAGCTGCTTTGGAATTGTATAACATTTCATAACTTAAGATGTCTACAAAACACATGGAAATATTTGCACTCTCCGTTCTAGGTGCATTAATCTATATCTCTCGCACCATTCAGCTGTTTTAAATATTCATCACTTTTTCTGGGTGGTCATCCTTAAAATTGGAACCAAATATGTAGTCAATGTCTTGGCATCATCAATGCTTTTACCAATGAACTGGCATCTTCTGTTAAAAATATCTCCATTGTGAAGTCAATGCCGCTATTTGCTACAATCAAAACCAGCTGATGCAGCTGAAAAAATACTCCTGCGTCGGTACAATGAAACATACGGTATACGGCGAATGATGGCCGAGGAACAGGCACGAAAAGGAAGAAAAGACATTTGCACAAACTTGCCAACGCATAAATGACGCCTTCGAACAATTCTCATGACAACTAGAAGAATCCTGACGCCCTGCTTTTCGCACTATGCCCGTACTTTTCTATATGTTTTAGATATATCTTTGCTATATGTTTAGAATAGCGCTAAAACTTTGGGCCTTACTCTGTCATGCGATTCGAAAAGCATATGCGATGCAAATCACACCATGTAAATACATGAATTAAAATAACTAAATGGCAGTAACTTCTAACTCTGAAATCTGAAGCAAATCGCATTTGCTTTTCGAATTGCATTAATGAGTAAGGCCCCTGATGCTTTCCAACTCGCAAGCTATAATTTGACTTCACAAAACTAGATCGTAATCAGATTACATACATGATTTGATAAATGATCCCAAAGATTTGCAAAGTTTGCATGGTTTGCATCAGGAGAAATAGAAATGGTGGAGTATAATTTTCTTTTTAAAGCTCACTAATTTAAGGATCGTTGATTCCTATGATTCCAATGATTTGCAAAGTTTTCTAAGCTATCAGGAGATATAGAAATCAAGGAATGTAATTTTCCTTTAAGTATTTTGCACTTTAAGGATAAGCTTCTATTTTTTATTTGGAAATTTTATCAATTGCCTATTTAAATATACAGTTTTGTTTAAGAACTATTTTCTTTTATAAATTTTGTTTATCATTACAATTAGAATCAACTTTGAAGTCATTATTTTCATAATGGAACTTTTTATTACATTAAATTAGATCATTAATTAATTTAAACAGTTCTTTTTTTATCTTATTAACAATTTAAATAAAAAAAGTATGTATGGCCACCACACCAGAAATTTTTACTTCAGTGACTCTTTCATAAAACACATAAGAATGAGATAAAATGACTTGAAAATCAAAGTTTTCACTTTCTATCAATATATTTAATTTAAGTGTTCTTTTTTTTTTTGTTAACACTAAAAAACATGTTAACAACAATAAAATTTTTTTACAAAAAGCAAAGGGATACCATTGCATTTCTCTTAAAAGAAATAGAACAACAAATTTTGTATTAAACTAGAAATAAATTTTTTTGACCTTTTTGAAAAAAGATAAAAAATATAAAACCTTACCTAACGGTTCTGCTGCAATAATTTTTTTTGAGTACTTTGACCTTTTAGAAATTCATTGGCCCATCATCATAGACAAAATAAAAGTAGACTCTAAATTTAGTATATGCATTTTTGACGGTTTTTAATTATATGTTGTCAAAAAGCTATCACTAAATTTAGAGTCGACTTTTATTTTGACTATGATAATGGGCCATTATTGATAAAAAGTACCCTGTGTTCCGACTAGAGAGGTAAGGAACCTATATGTTCGTTGACCATCCATCCAGTAGAAATATTAAAATTATTATTAATTACATTTCTGGAATCTGAATCCTCAAAAAATACTCAATGTACAGATTTTATTTAGTTTTATTTTATGTATAGACAAGCTGAAACACCCTGCGCGTTGCTGCCACGCTCCCATTACCAAACACCCATTAAATGTTAACAGTGAAACGGCATGTCTAGAGCTGATGAAACAAGCAGATTTAAAAAGTTTTGGTTTTAAAATATTTAAAATTAATTCTTTTCAGCAGCTTCGGCCACTTCAGCATCTGTACGAACAAAATCTAGTGCAAGTGCTCGTTATACATCCTTTTTGTGGTTTATTTTTCAAAGTTTTTTTTGTTCACCGTTGTACAAATGTTGTACGGCCTGAGCTAACAGATTTTTATTTTTACACTACTTACTTTCCGTCTGTATTTTATCTATATTTACCTCCATACATAAATAAACCTCCATAAATATTTCTTTTCTCTCTTCTGCCAAGCTTTTCTTTGACATATTCTTGATATTTTGATTCATATCTTCTACTTTTTTGGAGCCTCTTTATAGATTATATCTAGCCTCTAAATCCATGCCAATCTTCTCCCACACTTTCTTTTTCGGCTGCAAGCATTGCATCGGCTTTTTAGTTTAAATTAAAAACCCTATCCTGGCAAATTAGCAATAGTTAACCAGAATTTTGAATATTTCTATGTGTTGTAATTTTTTTATTTAAAATTTTTTTAAGAAATTGTAAAACTGAACTGAATTGTAACTGAAAAGCAGTTGACAATTTTTATCAAAATTTATTATTTTTGAGCTTCAAAAAGTTTGTTTGAAGTAAAAAAAAATCCACCAAGCACATGGAAATATTCAAAATACTGGTTAACAGTTGTTAATTTGCTAGAATAGGGCTGTTAGTGTGCTTGCTCCTCTATCAACGAGTATGTGCTGTGAGAATAAAGTAAAAAATATTTTTAAGATTTTTTTTAATATTAAACTAATTGAATTTTTGTTAATAATATGAATATGTGCCTTATAAAGAACTGAGAACAAAGTACAAAATATTTACGAGTTTATTTTTTAGTATGAAACTAATTTAGTATGAAACTAATGAAGTTTTATTTATATTAACATGTGCCTTGGAGTCAGTTTTATAAATACGTTTCTGTGAATAAAATGTTTACAGGATAGTTAGTTTTTTGCTGTGATAGGAAAGGAAAGTTGCGAATGTGATTATAGTCTAAAATTACAAAAAATTTTAATGTTACTATATGAATGCTTCTGATTTTGGCATTTTAAAACTAACCTTGCAAAATATTCTTGAATTAGAGCCGTTCTGGTACTACTGTTTCTATTGTTCTCTACCCCATTTGTTTCTTCAGATTGAAAGATACCGTCTTCCGCTGCATTTTCTTCAACAGGAGGCTCCGTATCGTTTTGCATGCATGCAATATTATGCAACGCAGTGCACGCAACAATTATTGCCAAGGCCGTGACTCGGTTAACCCTCATTCCTAGTGACATAACTAGAAAACGGCGCTTCAATACACCGAAGCATCTTGGCATCTTCACTGCCGAAAGATTGTATTCTTATATGCGTGCCGTCGATGCATCCCACCACTTTTGGAAATTTTGCAATAGCATGAAAGGCAAGATTTGCTTTTTTGATTTCGTTGTTGGTAGTTAGCATTTTAATTAACTCTTTGGAAAGTTCAGCAATAGCAAAATAAATTTCTTTGACGACTCGACTTGCTGTAGCCACACTCACTCCACAAAAATCGCCCACTGTTATCAAAAAACTGCCTGAAGTATAAAAACGCAAGGCTAATAGCAACATTTCTGCAGGATTTAAAGCGCCATTCCTAAAAATTGGAATTAATTTTAACAACATTGATTAAAAGCAAAACACATGAAAAAACCTTTCAGTATTTTTTTAAACTTTATGTTTTATTTTATCCAAAATTAAGAAATAACTGCTTTTGGACAAACGGAATCTTCTCATGAACTTGTCTTCGTCGTACTCTTCCACGTAATCACGCTTATGCGCATATGGTCTTGTTCTATTTTGGTTTGAATTCAAGTTAGAAAGAAACGAAATCCTAGAAATTCTTTCCATTTTGAATAATAAAAATATAATTATGTTTGATGAACAGCTTACCGAAACCTCAACTTACCGTTAACTTAACCGGCACTTAACTGACAGATAAGCCCTAACCGAACATTGGAAAAATGCTTTTTTCCTAACCGCCAGTTAAAGTTCGGATTAGTGCTTAAGCGCACATTGAGAAAATGGCCCTAAATGTGTTAAAGAAAAAAAATTTGTTGGTCATTCATGATCTGAAAGTGAGCTGAAATATCGAAAAAAGGATAATAAAAAAGCAAAAAGTTAATAAAAAACAGTTTATCTTTTTATACGGCCTCAGCCCAATTTATAATAACCACAAACGACGGAAGGCCGAAACAACAACAAAAACATTTTTTTATTGCTATATAAATACATATATAAAAAAAATTAATTCTGTCATTCCATGCCACATTATAACAAAAAATAAGTGAATATTATTAATAGATTTACGGTTTTCTCGTCTTTTAGCTTGTGTAAGTGCAAATTAAAAACTAATTTCAAAATTTGAATTTAATTTTAAAAGCAAGTATTTAAGAAGGTGTTAGCATTGCACCGATAACATTTTCAAAATTATTTAGCTGTCAATCTTTTATTTTGTTTTCTTTAGTTTTTATCTGAATCAAGCATATGCCACTATTTCACATGTTCTCAAAATTTTTATAAACATACTTATGAAATAAGATTGTGAGCTTTAGATCAAGTAAGTTTTCAAGAAGGCAACAACAACAACAACAACTCTGTATAGAGTCAATCACTTAGCTGACTAGACAGTCTGTTTCGGAAAGCGCTACATTTTCCTCTTCAGTAGTCTTTGAGTGATTAAGCTGTGATCAACTCACTGTTTAAACTAGTATATGAGTGCGCAGATTTTGGAATTCATTCTTTTGAATTGTATGGCTGCAAATCATATGATATTTCAAAGCAGTAGGCTATTTATAGATCATCGCCATCAACTCTATATATAAATATTCATTGGTGTTCGATAGTTTGTCGAAATGCACCATAGAAATGAAACGAGTTTTTTGCTTCGCCAGAAGCTAGTGTTCTAACTGAAAGGTGGCTATTTTCACAACCAATATTGAAATAAAATAAAGAAGCAACTAGAACAGATGGCAACCCTTGATAGAGTTGATGGCGGTGATCTATAAATAGCCTACTGCTTTGAAATGTCATATGATTAGCAGCCATACAATTCATAAGAATGAATTCTAAAATTTGCACATTCATATGCTAGTTTAAACAGTGAGTTGATCACAGCTTAATCACTCAAAGACTACTGAAGAGGAAAATGAAGCGATTTCCGAAACAGACTGTCTAGTCAGCTAAGTGATTGACTCTATACAGAGTTGTTGTTGTTGCCTTCTTGAAAACTTACTTGATCTAAAGCTCACAATCTTAATTCATGTAATTATTCAATAGATCATAAAAACTAATTATACTTATGAAAATTTTAATTGCTCAATTATAATTGCAATCTAAATTAGCTGATGCTTTTTATTTGACCAGGAATTTTTTTTGTAAACCATATCAGAATTTGTTAACGTAAAGCATATCAGAAAATTTGCTCTACACTTGCTGGCTGACGTGAAACCCTCATATATTCATTCCAGAATTAATTTGATAAGAAGAAAAACAGAACTTAAAGTATCTCAAAGAACATGGTGATTGTTTTTCATTAATTTAAATGCCATCCATTTGAAATTGCAAATGTCTATCTGTAAATTCAATTCACGATGTATGTTATTAAGTCACAAACATCAATGGCTGTTTCGTGTGATACGTGGTGTAAGCTCTCATGAAAAAATCTAACTAGAAGAAAAGTAACGTGGTGTTTATTGGGCAGAACAATTGGATCCACACTATTTAAGTACTCTGCTCTACCACGAGCTCTCAGAATATCAATTTCATCTATATAAACGTTTAAAGAAATTAGTTTGCTGTGTTTTTCTATACGCTTACCACATTTCAAGCTGCAAATTTCTTCAACATATTCGCTTTGTTGTGTCTTTTTAATTAAAATATGTCTTGCCTTCTGAATCATTTCGAATGATAATTGATTTGAACACGCGGATTTCTTAATGGCTGATTTTAGTTTTTCGAGGTACAGTAGAAATGTAGCAACATCACGATACAACCGTTTCCAATCGGAAATGTATTCAAGGTTCATTGAAACGTTTCCAAAGTGTCCTTATAGATATGCAGCACATGACGCCTAAGTTCGGTGGTATCAGCTTGGCCTAAATCTTCGCAGCCTGGCCACTCGTTCATATCTGAAAGCAGGAAAGCTTGTCCCGAAAACCACGTATCTGCATCCCATTGCGACCGAACCTTAGTGGCAAATGTAACGGCACAACTTTATAAAATTTAATTTGACAGCTGACAGATGGTGCACTCTGACAGCAGACAGATAGTCCCATCTGACAGCTGGTAAATGTTGCCATTTGACAGCTGACAAGTTTCAAATCTGACATATTTTTGAATTTGAACAGTTAACACATTTCATTCATTTGACAGCTGACCAGTTTTTTTTAATGTGACAGCTGACAATTTTTTTTTCTTTTATCCGAGTTAATTGCATTTAAAATCCTACCATGGTGTCTGCAGCCGTTTTTTCGCAACCATTAGGTTTACTGCACAGCGTGTCGCATGAGCTAGCAGATTGTACGATATGACTCGCATAGTGTAAACGCACTATAAAAGTGTAAACGTACGGACCAAACGCACTGACAAAATGTACTTTCGAAACGCACCCGGTTGGTAATGACAACGAAAAGAGCTATGGCTGAAGAATTTCCGGCCATTGTTCTTTTCGTGGATAACCTTTGGAGAGGCGTGCAATTTTTGTTGGGTAAGTATCTGGTTAATCAATTATATTTTTAAATTGATAATTACCAGCATCTAACCACCACCATCTTTAACAGCTATCTATGCTTAAGGGGCCACCAGCCAACTCACTGGATCTCTGCTAATTAGCAGAACTTTGTCAGCCTCGACAGCAGCAGTGCGGCCAGCAACTTAAGCTAGCGCAACCACCTCGTAGCAACCGCACAGGTAGCGCAATCAGTTTAGCGCTCCACAGCTAGCGCATTACGGTCTGCACTCCTTGCTAACGCTTCGCTGGGCCTCAATGCCCACATCACAAAGTCAGCATCACCAAATCTGCTATAACAGCCACGTCGGCAGCGAAATCGCCATAGGCAATCACACTAGGTAGCCCGAAACCAGTGGCCAAACTAAAACTTCACCAGCATACCGTCAAGCTCCATAGCGGTGGTGCAACGACCAGCTAGCACTCTGCTAGACGTTGCCAAGCAGCAGCCACTGCAGCTACAACAGCGGTGCTACAACCAGCTGGCTCATCCACATTACAGTGCGAAAACCACCACGTCTGGTAGGCAGCTGCGAATGAGCTCAAACCCCAGCAGCAGACACGGTCGACCACCACCACTAACGACAACAGCGTCAGTGCTAGGAAAAGAAAACCCGTGCACATAGCGCACGGCCCACCGCCAAGTCGACAACCACAGCGCTAGACACACCAACTGACACAAGTTTCAGCAACCTCCGCGCCATCACCAGCGCTGAAAAGTGCAGAGTGCTCCTATGGGCACGTCGGTGCCAGTAGCCACCCCAGTACCATAGTAGCCACCAGCGGTACGAACCGAATATCACGGCAAGCACCATCATAACAGCGAGCAGCAGCAGACATGGTCTCTGCTCATCAACACCAAAAAGCAGTAGCGACAACAGCTAGCGTCAGCAATAGCAGCTAGCACTAGCACCTACAACACGACAACAGTAGCTGTAGCACAACCTCAACGTCCAGGACAACAGGTTTTTTTTTATTAAGTATATATATTGTCATTAATTTTTTTTTTTATTCAAAGGCATATGAATTGAGTTTCATAAGAAATAAAAAGCAAAACAAAAAAAAAACGTAGTAAGGATATTTAGGCAAAGGGGCAATATTATAATTTGAGTAATTAGTTCGTTTATCAGGCAGGTTGTATGAACAGTCCTTAAAGTTGATTGTTAATTTGCAGCATGTATGTCGGCTGCAATATATTATCATACACTGCATATTTTGTTTAGAAGTTCTGAGTATAAATAAAAATTAAATATTGGTTACTTTTCTTTCAATTCCAACCTTCTTGCCTCTGTCATGGGTTTTTGTTTTGATTGTCTCTTTATTTTTAGAGGCTTCTAATATGAAATGAATTCACTTTAGAAAAATTGAAAAAACAGCAGATTGATTTGACAGCTCACTTGCGAGGCTGATAAAATTACACCATTTATAAGGGTTTTGCCCGTTTGCATGAATATCCTTATTAAAACAGGAAAGAGATATAAATAAGACTTATAACAAACAAAACAAACAAAAAACCCTGTCGTAAGCTAAAATCTAATTATTTTAAGCAAAACAAGTATCTTGCTTTGAAAATTTACTTAATTATAAATACATATTAGAACTCTAATTCAACAACTAAATCGTACATCGAACTAGATTTTATATTTTATATATTAATTTTTTTATTGATCTAAAACTAATCTATAGATTAAACTTGATATTTATCTTAAAGTAAAACTAGCCGTATAATAAAGCGGAAACTGAACCGTAAAATTAAACCAGATTAACACTATTATTTAACTATAATAAAATCTCAAAATACTAGATAACGTTGAAAAAAAAAGAAAAGAAATTTAATGAAAAAGAATAATATAAAAATCTACATTAACTCAACCTTATAATACATCTTAAATTAGAACAAAAACGAATATAAATACAAACTAAAAGGCAATAAGAATTAATATAAACAGGAACTAACTTCAAATGCATATAACAGAAACTTAAGTTAAACCGCGATAGAAAATGAAAATAATATAACCAGTAAATGAATGCACTTGAAACTAACATAAATTTAAATAAAATCGCGATCGACGTAGAATACAAATAAACCAAAAATAAAACTAATATAAAACAAATCTCATATAAAAGAACATTAAATTTAATTAATACTCATTAAACCTTAACTACATTTAATAATAGTATATTAAAACTTATAAATGAGAGAAAATTCTCATTACACCCAACAAATTAATACGTTTTACAATTATTTTTCTCCATTTACACTATGCAACAATAATCTTAACATAAACTTGTTGATATAGTTCAATGTTAAAATTTGTTTCGATTTACGATAATTACCCTAAGAGAAAAGAAAAATAATCTCTCAAATTAAAACCTTTTACACTGAGTTTTTTTCTCTCAATTACCCTATTCAATAAGAATGGTAAAATTAAAATTATTATGGAAACTCAATTTAATATTTATAATAATGATTGACAATTTTTTTTTATACGAACCTTTTACTTAATAAGATTATATTGAATTTCGATGTAACCTTTAAAAAAATTTAAAGTTACTTATCATAATTTGAACCTTTTAATACTTACCTGTACTACACTACACAACAAGAATTTATATTAATTTTTTTTTCTACTTTACCATGTAAAATTAGTTTTGATTAAACTTAATTTTTTTACACTAAGTAAATAAAACTATTGTAAAATGAAATCCTAAAGGGTTAATTTATTTGGTAAAAGAGGAAGACGTCTGCGTATGGGAGGGTTTTTGTTTTTTTTTTAAATGCTTTTAGCCCCTGAACCCTCAAGGTTGGGAAGGGAAGTGTGTGGGCAGGACCATAACATCTGGTCCAGAGGTTTCGACGGGTGGAGTCAAAAGGAGGACCATGGCCCCCTTTGTTTTTATAGATTTATTGTTTTTTCAGATTTAAGAGTTCAGAGGTGCTGCAACCCCAAGCACGTGAAATATTTGTACGGCGAGGGTACAAAAGGTTGGTTCCAACGAACCCCCCCACATCTCTCGAACTGCTAGCATCTGGCATACAAGCACGCGCTGTCGGTGCCAATCTTTTGTCACTGACCGGAGAGGTGATGCCACCTTGGTGATAAGGCAGCACCTGTCCGTCTGGCTCTTGTAAACCAGGGGCGCTCTAATCTGGCGCCCTCAAAACAATATAGACAGGGCTGTCGTCTCCCAAGATGGCAACACCGCTCCACAACGACGAGTTGCATTTTTTCTAGATTAAAAATTAAATGGTCGAAAATTAAATCGATTTTTTTTTGTTTTGACGTTGTAACCACATTGGTGCTGCCAAATTGTTGACCCGAAACATTCGCCGCCGTTACACAAAGTCAGCTGTATTAATTTTCGATGGAATCCATTTCCATTGCGTTATGTTTGTTTACTCTAAGATTTCGCCAACGCGATGCATCACGAATTGTTGGAAATTTTTAGGATCCATCCGTAGCCATTGCAGCACTGTCTTAGAGTCTGCCCAGTAGAATTGAGAGTTTAAAGGTATTCTTCGAGCATTTAGTATTTTGTCTGCGAGCCTGACACCGACAATGGCAGCCTGTAATTCAAGCCGAGGGATGGAGAGTGGCTTAAGAGGGGCAACTTTCGATTTTGTAGCAACAATGAAAACTACGACTTGATCGATAAATTGTGTACGCAGGTAGCATACCGCAGCGTAAGCATGTTCTCCAGCATCTACGAAGGTGTGCAGTTGGATGTCCACTGCCTCTTTTAATGTCGGTGCGTAGCAGTGCGGAATTTTGACAGTCGACATCAGTGGTGTGACTGTTTTCCAATGACACCACTTGTGACGTAGAGCTTCAGGTAATTCGTCATCCCAGTTGATGCCGGACCGCCAAATCTCTTGGAGAAGTATCTTAAGGCCTGTTGTGAAGCACGAAAGAAATCCTAAGGGATCAAATATCGACATAAGGACCTGCAGTGTTTCTCGCTTGGTTGGAATTGTGTCCTCAAAAAAAAAAACATCGCGACGCAGTCTAGCGAATCTGCAAATGTATCTGAAATTATCTTTATTGGGGTCCCAATACATACCAAGTATTTTTTCAGTGTGGCCCAACTCTACAGGTGCTTGGTTACTTGTAGTGTCGCAAAGTTTCTTGAGAACTACTTCAGAGTTTGAGACCCAATTCCGAATATTAAAACCACCAGAATTGTCTTTACTTGCAGAGCCAGCTCGAGTGCTTCTTGTTCGCCATCAACACTGTCAATAAAGTCGTCCATGTAATGGGCATTTTGAATTGCTTCTACGGCTCGAGGATACTCAGCTTTAAATTGTGTGCCGTTTTTGTCTCAAACAAAGTGCGCTATGCACGGGGCACAGCAGATTCCGAAAGTCAAAGCACGCATTACATAGGTACTGGGCTGATGAACCTCGTCACTCTTATTCCACCAAAGAAATCTTTGAGCGTGAATATCGCTACCTCGAACATTAATTTGGTGAAACATTTCGGCGATATCGCCGCAAATTGCTACCTGCCCAACTCTAAATCCCAGCAGTATATTAATAAGTGACTTCAGTAAATCTGTCCCGGTAAGCAGGAAATCGTTCAGAGCGACGCCATTGGACTTGGCTGCCGCGTCTCACACTAAACGAACCTTTCCAGGTTTGTTGGGTTCGATGTTAAAAAAAATGGGGAGATACCATGTCAAATCAGGCTGAACCGCAGCTTCTGCAACTGAAAGCTTCCTAGCGTAACCTTTTGATAGCAAATTATGTATTTGACCTTGAAGACTGTTCTTTAAACCAGGATCATTGTTGAATTTCTTTTGAAGACACATCAAACGTTTTACAACTGTCGAGTAACTTCCAGGTAGCTTTGTGTCTGCATTCGAAGTCCAACTTCGAATCTGCCGTTGATCTTTGCACATGTTGTATTTAAAATATTAAGCACTTTCATGTCAACTGCAGATGTTAATGATGTAGTCATCGGTGCTTTCAAATTAAAATACTCCTTAAAAGTCTTGTGGAGTTAATTATAGTTTCTTACGCATTCGCAAGTATGTATATTGAGATGATGAACCTGCGTCCGATCAGAGCTGATGCGATGGGTTGGTTACGTGAGCCTTCGCGTATTTTTAAAAGAACGGCGAGCTGCCAGTAATCGGCGCCAATCAAAATTGATGGTTTATCGTTTTCGTACGATTGGATAGGTATGACTGACAAGTAAGGATACTTCATTAAAATTTCGTCCATGTTAACCGTTTGCGTAGGAAGACCAAGTTTTTTAACTGAATGAACGCTTTTAAGACAAAACTTTCCGCCGTTCTGTTGATTGATAACATCCAGTGAAGTTCTTACTGACGATTCTTCATTTCGTGTCGTATTACCAGTCCACCGTAAACATAAAGGTTCCTCAACGCCTTTTACACCAAGAAAATTTTCATCTAGAAAAGCAAACGTGTCAATTGATTTATTATTATATTGAATACTTATTAGAAGAATACGAAAGTATGGTTTTTCAATCCTAAAGCATCGCTATGTGAGTTTAAAGATGCCTTGTGTTCTTGAATTTTGTTGAAATTAGTATTCATGTTTGGATCTCTTCGACTGATTGTTGCACGGTCTGCATGCATGGCATACCTGTGTAGAAGAGGATGATGTCTTGATTTGCAGTTGTCGATCCCACATTCTTTCTTTACAAAGCAGCTTCGTCGGTGAGCGTTGAGGCATTGACGGCACAATTTGTTATTTTTAACCAGATCCCACCTACCTTCCAATGTTAACTTTTTGAATGCTTCACATTGTGACACCTTGTGGCCATTATTTTCGCAAACGACACATTTAAATTTTGTCGAAAGATTATCAACGTGCGTGTGCGTGTTGACTGCTCCATTACACATCGCTGGCACAACGGAGCTTGCAGCCTCTGCAATTTGAAACAACCAATCGCTAAATATTTTGACGATAGGAATGCTCTCGCTTTTTTGATGCATCGCCCAATTCAATTTGTACTGGCTGGATAGCTTGTCTATCAATTCTTTAACCAACATCGGATTGTTAAGGTGCGCATTCAAATTACAAGCTTCCATAGTAGAGCAAATATTTCTGACGCATAACGCAAACTCGATGATCGCTTCCAATTTCTCTTTTCGCGGTGGGAACTTTCGAGCTTTGTCGACCACCCGCTCAAGAATATGTTCAGGTCTGCCGAAGCACATACGCAGCGTCTGAATTATTACGGGCTCCATCGCCGGTAACATCAGTTTGCTCTTGACCATATCGCGAGCACTACCCTTTAGACATGCTTGAAGACGAGCTAAGTTTTCTGCGTTTGTATAACCAGCCATAGAAGTGCTGTTCTGGAAACTGCTACTGGAAACTGGAAGTTCCTTCGGAATCGCCTGCCTGGCTGCCAACTGCGTTGCTGTTGGGCGTAAGGTGTATGGTACATGATGGCCGGCGTTGTGTTCTTGGGATGTAGCAGGATTTAATTGAAAAATAATATCATATTTTCTTTTTAAATAATCTTGTTGTGTTTGATGTTCTTCCTCCAACATTTGAAATTGCATGTTACGCTGTCTTGAGTAATCTGTCGCTTGAGTTTGCTTAATTTGCAAATTTTCATATTGAACAGCTGATTGACTTTTTGCGCTCTCGCCACTTGCCGATGGTACTACCATTTGCGCTGAATTTGGTATTGGAAATAAGAGAGCATCAGCGTAGTTTGTATACATGTTGTGCAAATTGGCAGAGATTGTGTATAAGCATTTGATGAGAATGCAGCGTTGTTCGGTGCTGCAACCTTTGCTGAGGAAACTAATCGTGGCTCTGTCAACATTGCCGTATTTGTATAACGATTTGAAGGCGACAGCAGGCTCAAGCTAAACCAGCAGTCACCTCTACGGCTCAATAAAATGGAAATATTAGGACGACTTGCTTTGCGTACTGCTAACTTTGGCATTCAGCAGCAAACTTTGGTGCAACAAAATACTTCGCCAACAAGTGTTTGAGCATGGCCATAGTCAATCCAATGGTTCTCGCCCAACAAGCAGGAGCTGCTAGCATGCCTATCACGAATACTTTTACTGCTATTACACACAGTGTTTCTAAGTGGATTTGTTAATGGAGCTATGCAGCAATTTTCAATATGCAATTTTCAATAAAAATTCAAAAAATAAATGTGTTCATATAGTTCAAAAATAATAGGGAATTAACCAGGCATTTTAATGGTAAATATAACTGGTGTACTTGGTATAACAAATAGTTAATTACTTAGTCATTTCACTGGTAGCTGGTATTTACTGGTATTTTTGCCATATAAATAGGTTATTTAACCCACTATTTAACTAATTGCTTTAACTGGCAAGTTTGACATATATTTTCAATTATTTAACTTATTATTTAACTGTTTGGAATAACAGGCATTTAAAATATGTAAGCGAGATGACTATGCAATTTAAACTTCTGAAAAAGTATGTGCAAGAAAAGGATACATAATCACACGTACACAAATGTTTTTGGTAGATTTTTCACATGGCCCTTAAGAGACTGATAGAAAATACTGACCGAAACTTCCGTATTGCTTTTCTTTATATTACCAGTAATATAACCGATTGTGTTCTTGCAGGGATAGCATAACGAAATGAGAACATTGTATCTACCACTCATATCTACCACATATCTACCACTCTTGGCAACTTTTGTTTTTGTCGAATTATTTGTAAACAAACTGAAAAATAAAGCCATGCCAAACTGTGATGAATACCAACCTTGCAAGAACACAACCGGTTATATTGCTGGTCATATAAAGAGAAGCAATACGAAAGTTTTGGTCAGTATTTTCTACCAGTTTCTTAAGGGCCATGTGAAAAATCTTACCGAAATATTTGTGTACGTGTGATTTTGTATTCTTTTCTTGCACATACTTTTTCAGAAGTTAAAATTGTATAGTCACCTCGCTTACACATTTTATAATAAGTTAAAAAACTGAAAATATCTTTCAAACTTGCCAGTTAGAGCAATTAGTTAAATAGTGGGTTAAATAACTTACTTATATGGCAAAAATACCAGTCACAGCTACCTGTGAAATGAATAAGTAATATACTATTTGTTATGCCAAGTACACTAGTTATATCTGCCTTTTAAATGCCTGGTTAATTTCCTATTATTTTTTAACTAAATGAACAAATTTTTATTGAATATTAAAATTAGTATCATAAAGGGTCCGCCAAATAACTTTTTTTTTTGAAAATTCTATAAAAAAACTACTGGATATTTTCTCAAATTTCTTTTTTAATTTTATAGTACAATCCTTCCGGTTAATAATGAAAAATAATTTCATTCAAATGGCGGCCTCGGCTGGCCATGCAGTAGCCTACACGGTCGTTCCAATTTTTAAGCACATTATCGATTTGTTATTATCGAGCTGTATTTCACCAATGGCTTTACGAATATTGTCCTTTAAAGCGTCAATTGTCTCTGGCTTGTCGGCGTAACACTTATCTTTGAGGGCACCTCACAAATAATAGTCCAATGGTGTCAAATCGCAACTCCGAGGTGGCCAAACGACATCAGCTCTGAGGCTGATAATACGATCTTCAAAAACAGGGCGCAAAACATCGAGTCTAGCTTCGGCTGTGTGGCACGTCCTGTTGAAACCAAATATTGCCAATATCCTCCTCTTCAATTTTTGTAAACAAAAATTCGTTCAACATGGCCCGATAACGATCGCCATTGATGTTACGGCCCCTCCTTGCTAATTTTCGAAGAAAAATGGCCCAATTATGCCTCTGGACCAAAATCCGCACCATACAGTGACTCGTTTTGGGTGCAGCGGCTTTTCAATGTATGCGTGCTGGTTTTCTGTGCCCCAAATGCGACAATTTAGCTTGTTTACATACCCGCCAAGATCAAAATGAGCTTCATCTGAAAAGATGATTTTTTTGGCAATCATGATTTTCAAAGTAATATCGCAATATTTCCCAGCGTTTAAAGTAATTATCTGTCAAATCAGACATGAGCTAAGTGTTACCATTCACGAAATAAGCACTAGTTGAAAAAAAAACGTTAGATGGCGGACCCTGTACATTAAAATTGAATAATGAAATTATTATAACATTATTCAATGCAATACAAATACATTAAAAATTTCCTAAAAAGACCACGTATTTGTGGTCCACCAGTTGGTAGTCAGCCTCGATTGTCATTACAGTTGAAACCACCACCGCCATGCTTGGTTCACTACTGGACCCACGCTACATGCTGTTCACGCTAGTGCTGATGTTGTTTCTCATCATGCCACCAGAATTTGATGGTCACATGTGAGCATTATTTTCTCTTACTTTGAGTTTTTGCAAGTAGCACTCGGAGCAGCAGCTATCACCTGCACTTGACGATCACCAGCTTCGTCTATTTAACAAGAAAACTATTCAAATATAATTATTTTTACAATATATAGTACAGGGTCCACCATATAACGTTTTTTTTCAACTAGTGCTTATTTCGTGAATGGTAACACTTAGCTCATGTCTGATTTGACAGATAATTAGTTTTATCCTTCCGCTGAACGAATATGGTTGTGTATACGCTTGAAAAACGCTGAGAAGTGGGCCTGCGATCGACTTACAGAAGATGCTGATTTTGTCAAAAAAATCATCTTTTCAGATGAAGCTCATTTTGATCTTGGCAGGTATGTAAACAAGCAAAATTGTCGCATTTGGGGCACAGAAAACCCGCACGCATACATTGAAAAGCCGCTGCACCCAAAACGAGTCACTGTTTGGTGCGGTTTTTTAGTCCAGAGGCATAATTGGGCCATTTTTCTTCGAAAATGAGCAAGGAGTGGCCGTTACAGTCAATGGCGATCGTTATCGGGCCATGTTGAACGAATTTTTGTTCACAAAAATTGAAGAGGAGGATATTGGCAACATTTAGTTTCAACAGGACGGTGCTACGTGCCACACAGCCGAAGCTACACTCGATGTTTTGCGCCCTGTTTTTAAAGATCGAATTATCAGCCGCAGAGCTGATGTCTTTTGGCCACCTCGGAGCTGCGATTTGACACCGTTGGACTATTATTTGTGGGGTGCCCTCAAAGATAAGTGTTACGTCGACAAGCCAGAGACAATTGACGCTTTAAAGGACAATATTCGTGAAGCCATTGGTGAAATACAGCTGCACACAATCGATAATGTGCTTAAAAATTGGACCGATCGTGTAGGATACTGCATGGCCAGCCGATACAGCCATTTGAATAAAATTATTTTCCATTATTAACCGGAAGAATTGTACTTTCAAATAAAAAAAAAATTTGAGAAAATATCCAGTGGTTTTTTTTTATAGAATTTTCAAAAAAAAAAGTTATTTGGCAGACCCTGAATTTTATTTAATATATTTCACAATTAAAAGTACTAACGTGCTGTTACACGATATAAATCGTTCGTTTGAAAATTTTCTAAATTGTGTGTACATCAAATTTATTTTTCTCATAACAAAGAACAAGACAAAGACAAGTAGAACACAACGAAAATCATTTGTCTCTGTCTACCATTTCAATAACAGAAATCAGGGATGTACAACTGAATTGCTGGCTGTTAAATAATAGGTTTAATAACTAATAATATTTTGTACCGCCATTTTAATAACAAAATACCATACTTATGTATTAGTGAATACTAAAAAAATTTTGTGAATGTTTTACAGTTTCGGTTAGGACTGTCTTGCAGGGATGTGTTAGTGAATACTAAAAAATTTTTGTGAATGCGTTAGGCCCAAAATACACTGTAGTGCTCAGTCTGCGTGAGACCGGATTTCTTAGGCAAGGGAGGTGAGGCTGATCACGTGAGGTGCGCGAAATTTCACTCACAGAAAAAGCTGCAGTGACGATGGACTGACACGCACACATAAGCGAAGCAATCATATTTTATTTAGGGGATGCCTACACCAATACAATCAAACACAGTTCATGTACACAAAACAAAACTGGTTTCACGCAGGCTGACCAGTACAGTGTGTTTTTGAATAACTGACTGCTCACGCAGACTGAGCACTTCAGTGTATTTTGGGCCTTAAAGTTTCGGTTAGGAACCTGCAAACATCGGCTACCGAGAGTACGCACACATCTAAAACAACCTGTCAAGTAAACTAATACTATCAAATAAGATTTTCTATTTACTTTTTCAATACATAATGTTGTTTCGTTCACACTCGTTTTGTAATATGGAGCGGCGTCCATATTGAATTTTAGGAATAAATTAATTAAAAATTCTGAAATTCGCTATTCGAAAAGTGAAATTCGAGCTGCAGAAAAATTAATATAAGTGCGCGTGAAACAAAAAGTTTAACTTCAAAATATTAAAAAAAAGAGTCTTCAACAATTATTATGCCTATTGTGTACGGCAACTTTACTCTCAGTTGAGTTGCGGTTGCCAAATTCTTATTATCGATGGCAACACTTTCGAACAGTTGATCAACTCGCTGCGTTCACAGTTGCTTGTCAAGTTTTTGTGTTATTATCGATAGCCACTGTTATTTGGTTTGGTTGCGGAACCAGTCAAAAGTTAGCAACTGCTAATTACTTGTTGCAAGCTGGTGGCATTGTGCAAAAGCGAGAAATGGAGGCAGCGTAAGTTTTGGAAATTTATGTTATTTGGATTATTCATACATTATTTATTTTCATAGAAAAATAAAAATTACAAACAATCAACAGTTCGAGCGATTGGCAGAGCTTATGCTGGAAAGCGGTATTGGCGTACAACGAATAGGCTGTTTAAATTTTTTTTATTTCGTCCAGTACATGACAAAACACTTCTTTGCTTAATCGGAAATAAATAAATTTATTCAAATAAGCAAATTTTTATTCAATGTTTGTATTTACAGTATTATATTACTTTGAGTTTGAGAGTTCCAAAGGGTTGGATTTGTTTCTGATTTTCCTTCTTATACGCAACACATCAACATCACTGCATCCGTTTCCGTCCTTAAAATATAAATCATTACTTATATAATTACATATATAAATGGCTTTTTCCAATTTTAAACTTATTGAATATATAAAATTTTTAACATGAGCTGTTTTCTTTTTGACAGCTCGTTATTGTTTTCTTTGGCAACTTGATGAAAATAGCAACTTGAAATTGGTTGTGATACGAAATACCAGAAGACAGTTCGGTTGCTTATATTTGGGTTGCTTATTTGGCTACGCCACTCTGTTTGGTCTCAATAGGCCTATAATTTACAACTTGCCGATATTTTGATACGGAGAAAATAGTGAGTTGTGCGGAAAACCTGTAAAAAGAATCAGTTCTCAGTGATGCTCTAAAAAGTTAAAAATGAATAAAAAAACACTTAGCAATTTGTTATGTAAGGAAAAAACGAAGTTTCAAAGGAGTGTGGAAAGATTTGAAAATTTAGATAGTTTTGCAAAACGGCGTAGATTTAGTGAGGATAACGATAGTGAATATAGTTTGAAATCGGGTAACGAAGACTCATTTAATATAAATAATGTTAACAACTTGGAGCAGCTAAGTGATAATTCCACTATGTCAGAAGATGCATCTTCAATCAGTGATATATCTGAAGAAATTAAAAAGTGGGCAATTCAGATTTGTAACAGATTTGTTGCACTCTCTGCGAAATGGGGGTATTAAGGATCTTCCACTTTCAGCGCGTAATCTTCTTCAAACAAAGAAAAACAAGATTGAAGTTGGATGATTGCACCCGGTAAATTTTATTACTACGGAATACAAAATCATTTTCATTCCAAAGCTTTCAATTTTTTAAATAGTGAAAATGAAGTTTTACTTGATATAGGTGTGAACGGTTTAAATCTTTTCAAAAGCTCCAAAAAAGTGCTTTGGCCAATATTAGGCGCAATTGTAGGTTTTCCAAATGAGAGTCCTTTTTTAATAGCTGCCTATTCAGGTACCGAAAAGCCAAAGGAAATTGACAAATTTTTAAAAGATTTTTGTGCAGAAGTCCATAGATTAAAGACTGTTGGCATTGAAGTTGGCCATGAAAAAGTTTGAAATCATTTAGTATTCGTCTTTTTTTCATGTGACTCACCAGCTTGTGCTTTTATGACCAGAGTTCAGTCACATGCTGGGAAAAATAGTTGTCCAAAATGCATGCAGCAAGGCATATATTTGGAAAGAAGAGTTTGTTTTTTCAATCCATTGCTGACTTAAGAACGGATCAATCCTTTAAAGAACGAGGTGATCAGTCACACCACGCTCGAGCTTTTCAATTTCAGCCTCATATTTTAGAGCATTTGAATATTGGAATGGTGTCTAAATTTCCATTGGACCCCATGCACCTCATATACTTAGGAGTTGTTCAAAAACTTCTAAATCTTATCATAAAAAAAGAAAATATTTCTGCAATGAATACAAAACTGTCATTGTTAGCAAAAAATATTTCATCTGAATTTGGTAGAATTTCAAGAAGTTTTGCTGAGATTCACAACTGTAAAGCTACAGAATACAGACAATTTCTTCTGTATACCGGTATTTTTGTTCTAAAAAATGCAATCAATGATGACTTATACTATCTTTTTTTGTTATTACTCACTGGCATTCGTTTATTGTTTTTCTAGAAGAATTTGTTAGGCTATTTGCAAATTTTTTTGGAAAACATTTAATAAGTTTTAACGTGCATTCACTGCTACACATATCTATCTGCCTGTGCAAAGCAGTTTGGCCCATTGGACAGTTTTTCTTCATATAAATACGAAAATTATATGCAGTACATAAAAAAATTTATAAAAAAGCCAAGCAACATATTGTAACAACTTTATCTTAGAATTGATGAGAGGAAATGTGTTAAATTGAATTCAAGTCATGGTAAAAAGCAGAGATAAAGAGATAGGAAACTTAAAATTTGTGACGTTAAAACATATGTTTTTCCGTTTTTATGTACTTTGGTGAAACCCATTTATTGTGTACGTGAGTTCACCTCATAGCTGTCAAGTGTTGTTGCATCGAATACCAGCCATTTTGCAAAGTTTTGGCAATTCTATTTGATTAATAAATAAATAAAAAGAAATGCGTGTCTTTGGCTTTTTACGCATTAAATAAAGGTCGACGTTTATTTCGAATGTTTTTCACTTTAATTAAATTGTAAGTCAGTCAAGTAAGAAAATTAAAAATTAATGAAACGCTGCCGCAGCCAGTCGGGGAAATCGCGACTGCAGCAGCAGATGCGACAGGCTATAGGACAGCTGCCAGACCAGCATCACCCTCATCTAATATAACAATACCCAACCATACAAGATTCTACCCAACCATGCAAGATGCTGCCTCAAATTCACATGCAACTTGTATGCAAGACCACCCAGCTGGTGCTGCCCGTTCTGGTACGGTTTGATTTGGCTAAAAAGCAATTGAACACTCTAGCGCAACAACCAGGCCAGAAACGTTTTATACAAAAAAATGACCGGAATTGTACAAAAAAACTACAGAAGCCAGGACTGGATCGCAAGATTGCCGAAGCGCTAAGCAAACAAAAGCACCCCGATGGAACTCCAGGCAAGATGTTAAAGTTGTGCAAAGTACGAACGCATTTAATTATACTACAATAGGGCGGATGAAGCGCGCGGATATGCAGAACTGGTAGGTGTTCTTGTTGAAATCCTTTTATAAATTAAAACATTTTATAATGCAGATGATTTCTAACGCCTTTTGACATGATGTTCGCCACAATGCCACTATGGATTTGGTTGGCTGCTGGCTACTAGAAAATCAGTTGGTGCATGAACTTTTCAAAGTGCTAGTGCCACTCTTTAAGACTATGTGATTGTGAGGGGCTATGTGATTATACGGACATGTATTACAAGTAAGTCTGCTTCCCAATTGTGTAATAGTGTTTGAAGTAAGCTTACCTGCAATGTAATAATGAAAGCCTTTTACAAATATGCTTTGAAAACTCTTGTCTACGTAATAAACTTACAAATTGCGTTCTAAAATTGTATCGAAACATGATAAAAGTAAGCTTCTTTTAATAATACTTGTAGCAAGTTTACTTCAAGTTTAATTTACAAGCGTTTTCAAAGCATGATTGGAAAATGCTTTCAGAGGTAATAGTTTCACAACTTCCACATAATAATGGAATTCTGCAAGCATTTCAAATTACAATTGCAATAAAAAACAAAGTTCCATTGCTAACAATTTTGATATCAGTGCCTGTATTCAATGATAATTCCAACACATTCTTTTGGAATTTTATAATACTCAAATTTTATTCCAAGCTTGTTTGGCTTATTGGGTAGAGTTGCTAAAATGTATGTGATTTATGGCAGTATTGGAGTGTATAAAATTGAAAAATTCAAAAAATTCGTTTTGTAATTTTTCGATAGTTTATATATTCCAGAATATCTCTAATGAATTTTTTGAAATTCGAATAACTTTAAAAGTTATGGCTATTTTAGAGTAGTCAGACTGCATGAAACTGAACTTAAAAACTTTAAACGCGTTTTTCGAAACTACTTTTTCCAAAACGGTTGACATGATATCTCAAGTTCTAAAAGACTGATTAACTTAAAATTTTGTGTGGGCATTTTTTTTATATATCCCTGTATGGCCCAAACTAGAATTATGTCTTAATTTGGTTTTTTTTATATTTTTAACTCTTCTATCCCAACTTTAATTTAATTTATATTAATTTTAATTGAAATATTTACATATATACTAAGTAGCAACCCTCCGAAACTTTGCGATACGTCAACAATTTCTTTTTTTTTAAATTGTAACAGTGAGTAACACAAATAACAGCTATAAATAACAGCTGAAAATTATATTACATTTAAATAATTAAATCAATTTAACTTCATCCTATTATAGCTAACGCAGTTTTATAACAATGTAATATTGGTAATTGAGATTGTTCTGTTTCTCTTTTTTGTCTCGATATTATGCTTTATAAAGTAAGCACCATCAAATATGAATCGTTTTTAAAACTTACTTTTTAATTATTCAATATTTTAATTTTAAATTGAATTGGGATTTAAGTGCTCACGTGGTTTAATGATTTGAAATTAGACTGAACTCACACTATCACCTGGATTGGTATGCCAGAGTTGGCCCAAATGCATATCCAACTAATTGGGATTTTGATTTGGCGGATATGAGATTTATCTCATTTCCACGTAGGTCCGTGGGTTGGACAATGGCCGCAAACCAGTTAAAATGAGTTTAGTGTTTTGGATTGTTTTTCGGGTACCTTAAAATTGATAATAACTATTATTTAAATCGATGTTGCTTATTTATATAGAATCAAGTGTACTTAAATACGCGTTTTATATATATTCAATTTTTAAATTCCGCTGAAAAGCCAATTAATGTGCTTAGTGGAAAATCCTAATTGCCAATAGGGTGTATGTTTTAGTACGTATGTGCATTCTGTCTATCCCGGCTGATTCGGGCAGGATCTAGAATGTAAATCGTGCATGCATATAGGACGGGTATACGTATCTTTGGAAGATTTCATACCTCCGGGCGAATAAAAAAAAAAAAAAAATGTTTGTAAAAACTTTCAGATATTGTTGCGATTTCATTCTCATTAAAATAATAGTGAAATGAAAAATGCAACAACCAAAACTATAAAAAACATGACACGAAGGAAATGTTAAAAGAATAGCCCATCCTAGATTAAACAATATATTTGTGTCGATAAGCAATAATTGCTTAAGTCGACTAAAGACAGAACTGAGTTATTAATCTAGCTGTGTTCCACACATAAAGCACTATAAACAAACAAAATCTGGAGCTTCTAACATGATTTTAGCCAAAATTATGACATAAAACCAAAACAACCTTTCATATAACTCATATGGTATTAAAATCATTTTTTAACCAAAAACTTAAAACCTTAGCGCGCTTGATTGCCTTTTAAAGGTAAGCATTGGATACCTAATCGGTATCCGTCTTTGTCTTAGGATTCTGACTATCGGTTCTATATTTACTAATAAAGAAAAATAAAAATAACCCACAATTAATTATATTGTGAGAATTTGTGGGAGACAAAATTAGTAATATATTAGTCGTATTGTGGGAATTTGTGATAATTTCAAACAACTTGAATTGCTAAGGCAAGACATAGCCTTATCTATATTTATCGTATTGCATTTCAATAGTATTTTTATTATTTCAAAAATGAAGCTTGGTTAAACTTTTCTTTTCTATGAATAAATGATTTTTGAATAATCGCAAGAGACACCTCAGAACGCAGAACGGTTCGTTTTTGATCTGTTATGTTTATTTTTTTAAATATCAATCTTTACTCCGCTTTATTTGCATATAGGTTTTCAACTTATACACAAGCACAACCCCTAGCAGGCTGAAAAGTGAGACCGAAACATAATGGTTTGCTTTGTTTTGATTTCTTCTCGCGGTCGCAAACAAAAACCGAAACAGTAACAAATACACCCGCTTCACCGATTCTCATTGCTGCTTCTACGACTTCAAAATTAAAATTCTGCAGAACAGCATCACAAAATTTGTTGACGCATGCCACAAGTATGCAGAATAATAGCGAAAAATACAACTATTTCGAATTTAAAAGGACTTAGCAATATGGTATGAATTGTGGATTGTGAATTGTGGTGTGGCATACACCTCCAAAATTTGGCTAGGAAAATTTATGAAATTTAATTTTCAAGTTTAGTATCCTACATATTAAAACAGGACATACATTTTAGCCTGTGAAGCAGCCCAAATTTGCCAATACCGTTAATGGACACAAACTTCAACAACCATTCAATGATTCGCCCAATGTGAGCATCTAAAATTTAGCAAGTCAGATGACGGATATTAGCATTGAGTACAATGGCCAACAAAGGTTGCGTACTCAACATTCGAATTTAGTAAAATTTTTAATATAATTCTTTGTTGCAGATCCCCGCCTGCAGAGCATTTTCCACCCGTACCCTGTGTACCGCATCCTTCGATATTTCCGAACAATGCTTGCACTCCTCGATCTCCACCCTGCACTTCAAATAGTGTGGCAGTTTTTTGAAAATCTTATTCCACCAAAGGTTGAAGTACGCATGGAAGCCGCCTTCAACTCATGTTCCTCTACCTCGCTCTCCACTGGGTTTGTGCTGCTGCAAGCCCACCGGTATCAATGCTCCTCTAGCATGGATTTTGAATTGCAATGGAAATGTAAAAATTCGTAATGGCTTCCCAGTGAATAGTAATGACAATGGCAACGGCAACGGCAATAGTAATGGAAATGACAATGGAAATAATAACATCAGTAAGAAGCAGCGCAAGCAGCTGCGGCGAGAGCATAGCATTAAGCCGAATCAAACATTTGGCTGTTGAATGGACGATCCTCTATTAAATAAATATTTTGATTTTGAAGGCAACCTGGCACTCTTTGACAAGCAGGCACTTTGAAATGTCATAGATTCCGATTCCAAAAGCCGGATTTAGTGAGGCAGGCAATGTCCATTAAGGTGCCTCACAAAAAAATTGTGCGGCACAGTTGCTCAAGATAATCCTTGGTTTATGTTATAATGATTCCCCAGATATGTCGACTCTAGTGATAGCCATCCGTGACCTCTATAAATCGAGTTTTTTTTTAAAATATTGGATGGTGTTGTAATTTAAAGTAATCTTGTTAATTTGTTGAATTTGTTTGTTTATTTAAAATTTTAATACATTTAGTAATAATTTTAATAGAGGTTCTACTTTAAAAACATAATTATTATAAAATCACAGTACAATCATATATTAAAACTTTAAGACAGATTTCAGTAGTTTTTTCTTATATAAAAAGTTAAGCTTAGTAAACCTTGTTTTCTTTAAAGAAATCTTCTGAAAACGTAGATATTAGTCTAAGAGTCGGCTTAAAACTTGAGGGTCCAGTTTTTGAATCATTGTACATTAGGCTGGGTCCATTTGCAAATTGATGTTGTCTGGGCGATTTTGGGATCAGTCATGAAAAGTTTTAAAAAGGGGGCCATAGGGGTGAACTTTACCCTTTCACATCTTCAATTTTGTGATTTTTTTCTTAACGTATGTATTTTTGACCATCACGGCTGAACCACTGAAGCTATCCACCTTGTAACGGCACAATTTTATAAAATTTAATTTGACAGCTGACAAAGTTTCCGATTTGACAGCTGACAAATTTTTCCATTTGACAGCTGACAGATTTTCAAATCTGACATATTTTTGAATTCGCACAGTTAACACATGTCATTCATTTGACAGCTGACAATTTTTTCCGAGTTTATTACATTTAAAATCCTACCATGGCGTCTGCAGCCCGTTTTTCGCAACCATTATGCTTACAGCACAACGTGTCGTATGAGCTAGCAGGTTATACGATATGACTCGCATAGTGTAAACGCACTATAAAAGTGTAAACGTACGGACCAAACGCACTGACAAAATTCACTTTCGAAACGCACCCGGTTGATAATGAGCGATGGCTGAAGAATTTCCGGCCATTGTTCTTTTCGTGGATAACCCTTGGTGAGGCTTGCGATATTGTTGGGTAAGTATCTGGTTCATCAATTATTTTTAAGAAAATTGATAATTACCAGTATCAAACAGATACCACCTCTTACAGCTACCTCTACTTATAGTAGAGCTATATAGACTGTGTCCATAGAGCACGGTCTACAACCACTACTTATAGTGACCACAGCCACTACTCATAGTGCCCACTGCTATATAGCCTTTGCTATAAAATCTTTGCTCCGCTAGCCATTTTGGGGCCACCAGCCAACACAATAGATCTCTGCTAATTAACAGATCTTTGCCAGCCTCGACAGCAGCAGTTCCGCCAGCCAACAAGAGCTAGCGCTCCACCTCGCATGCCCTACGGGTACCCATACCCGTCCACCACCATTGCCACTACACCCACCGCCTCCAGCTAACGCAGCAAGACCCACCAATACCACTTGCTACGGTTGCCCGGTAAGTGAACAAATGATGCCAGTGTACATCTAGAAAGCGAAAAATTAACATCTTTCTCACAGCATCGAAGTACCCCCAGCTGGCGTATCGCTGGGCATTCAGCACCAGTTGCAGTCACCACTAGCTTTGTGCACACGGCGTACCATAAGCATCAGCAATAAGTGCAGCGGCAGCACAACAACACTATCCGCGGCGTGTCAACTTCGCCATCACCAAACAGCAACGTCGTCATCACCGACCATCCACACAGCCATTAGCCACCACGACAACAAACACAACCCAACGTTTCCACTGCTACGTCAGTACCAGCAGCACAACAGCTACGACTGTAGCCAGTGCGATCACCAGAATTGTGCACCCAACATCAACACCACCAGCAACAACCCCAAACGACTGGGATTCAGGTTTATTTTTTTATTTTATTTGTATTTTTTTATTATATGAAAATTTTTTTCATCGTAATAGATCTGCTTCCGTACTTATTTCCAGTTGCCTGAAGAGAGAACGGAAACAGACCAATTAGTAGACGTTCTACGGGAACGACTTAAAAGTAAAAGTAATTGAAACTCAATTACGCTGAACAAATTTACTAATTTTTTATGCTTACATCAACCGAATAATGAAATGAAATACTAAATTAAGAATTACTCTAATCTAACACTAAAATTACATAAACATTTTCCTTAGAGTCAAAGAAACCTTAGAATAAGAACTTACATTAAACCTAAAATACAGTCTTAAGTTATGTGTTAGCTTAAATCTAACAGAAACGTAAAAACAGGTTAACAGCTTCAATACCAATGTTATGGAAAATTTAGCAACCCCACTAAAAACCATTAAAACAAACTAACACTATAGAAACTTAACCCAAAATATAATTAAGACTAAATTCAAATAATACTAAATACACGGGATAATATTTCTAACAAGAATAAACAAAATATAAATCAAACAAAACATTAGAAAAAAAAATAGTCCGAACTAAGATAAACTAAATTTAAACCAAAATAAAATTCCATTTAAAAATATACGGAACTCAAATAAACTAACGCTAAAAATAACCTAAATTTAACCTAAAAATAAACCAAAACTAAAATAAAAATAAATTGAATTGAACCTAATATAAACTTAGATAGAACGGGAAACAAAATTGATTGAACTACATTAGAGCAAATATAACATAAAACCAAAACGAACTAGATCTTATATAAAATCTCATAATCTTTTTTATAAAATAAACGTAAAATTTAATCGCGCCAATACTTACATTTTTTATACAATTTAAACTAAATTGAAATCAAATTTTATTTGGATTCAAACTTAATTGAAATAAAGTTTTATTTAAATTTAAACTCAATTAAAAAAAACAACTTTTTTTTATAAAATTTAAACTATAGTTAAATGAACTTGTGTTTTTAGACTTAAACTAAATTGAAAGAAAATTTTTAATCTGGTTTAAACTAAAATGAAATAAAACTTGCTATAAAATTTAAACTAAATTAAAAGAAAATTTTAATCTAGTTTAAACTAAATTGAAATAAATCTTGCTTTAAATTTGGATTAGGTTGGAATGAGGTTTTATTTGAATTTAAACTAAATTGAAAAAACTTTTTTTTTTAAATTTAAACTATATTGAAAGAACATTTTAATCTGGTTTAAACTAAAATGAAATAGAACTTGCTATAAAATTAAAACTAAATGGAAAGAAAATTTGTGATCTAATTAAAATCAAGGTTGAGATAAAGATAATACTTAAATAGAACTAAGCAAAAATTAAACTAAGCTAACAAGAAACTTTTCTAGGCTGAAAAAAATAGAAATATAAAACGGAAAATTGTGTTTTTTTGTTAGTACCTTGAAGAAAAATTAAAAATTTAATACTTACCTTTTGAACAGAAACCTAGGTACCGAAAAATTAAACCTTACCAAGTTAAAACGTTTCTAATGCTTACCGTTTTTCTTGTTTAATTACACTATTCAACAAAAATCTTAAAATGATCACTACTTGTAAAATTCAACTAAAAATTTAAGAATCTTTAAATTACTTGGTTGGTTGGTTTAGATGGTGATTCTACATGCAAGTAGGATCCATGTAGCTCTAGTGAGCCGTTTTGATACCATAACCTCGTGTTTCTGTTGGTTGAGTGGGTAACGTACTGTTAGGTTATACCCATCCGGTGCGGTTGATGAACGTTAGGAGATTGTTGATTTTTTGTTGTTGAAAGATCCTCCAGATTGCTGAGGAAGGGCTTGCCAAGCGTTGTTAGTCTGCACCTGGCCAGGGCCGGGTAGGTGCACAGAAAGTGTGTCAGTGTTTCTTTATCATTTGGGTCACCGCAGCTGCGACAGTGGGTGTTGAAGGGTAGTCCAATTCTCTTGGCGTAAACTGCGATGCACCAGTGACCCGTTATAATAGCCGTTATTCTAGCTATGTCGTTCCGGGGTTTTGAGAGCATCTGTTGGGTTCCACCTATGTTGTAAAAGGGCCATATTTTTCTTGATGTGTGGCATGTTGGTAGTTCTCTCCGTCTACGACCGGCTAAAGTTAAGTAGTAAGAATGAATTCCTCACTTAACTGTGTTCAGTGGAACTTCAACTGATTCCGCTCTTGAAACGTCAAGGGAAGAACCCCGCCTAGCCAATTCATCCGCCTTTTCATTACCATAAATGTTCCTATGGCCGGGAACGCAGATTATAGTAATGCTAAGTTGATGACTTAGCTGGTCCAGTTCATCCTTACACTGCCTTACCAGTTTGGAGTTGGTGCTGATTGCAACTAAAGATTTGACGGCAGCTTGGCTATCCGTCAGAATAGCTGCATTAAGGTGATTGGTGTTAGCTCCACTTTAGGTGCGACAAGCTTCTCTTATCGCAAAAAGCTCGGCCTGGAAGACGCTGGTTGAGTTTGGCAGACGATAGGCCTTCGCCACCACCAGTTTCTCAGAGTATATGCCCGCTCCCACTCCGCACTCCATCTTGGAGCCATCCGTGTAAAAGGACACATCGAAGGCTAGATCAATTCCCCCATTGCGCCATTCCACCCTGGTGGGAAACTTGGTTGTAAAGGATTTCGTAAAGTCGAGTTTGGGTGTGTCGTAGTCCGTTTTTCCAGGAATCAGTTCCCGAGGTAGCAGATTTAGAATGTTGCTGTGTCCATATGGCCTATTCCGCCAGTTCTACGACTCTCTGAGTCTGACTGCACTGTTTGTTGCGGTAAGCTTAATGTGTAGATCTATGGGGAGTAAATGTGTCAGGACATTTAGTGCATCAGTGGGGCATGAGCGGATACCCCCTGTGATACCTATGCATGTGGACCGCTGGATCCGAGCTAGTTTTGTTGTGTTGTATGCTTTATTCAGAGCAGGCCACCATACTAGCGCACCATACGCCAAGATGGGACGCACTACCGCTGTGTATAGCCATGAGAGCATTTTTGGTTGAAGACCCCATTTTCTACCAAAGGTCTTTTTGCAGGCGTAGACGGCTATGCAGGCCTTCTTGACCCTTTGTTCGATGTTAGTTTTCCAGCTTAGCTTAGGATCCAGAATGACACCTAGATATTTTGCGCTACTGGATAGTGAAGAGGTTGGTTGTTGAGCTTTGGAAGGACAAATTGTGGCGCTTTGGTTTTTGTGGTGAATAACATCAGTTCCGTCTTGCTAGGGTTAACTCCTAGGCCGCACCTGGCAGCCCAGACACTGAATTTTCCCAAAGCAACCTCCAAAAGCGTAGAGGGGAACAGTCCTGACACCATTACAACCACGTCATCCGCATAAGCCATCACTTTGACCCCATTGCAATTTAGTGTATTAAGAAATTCATTCATGGCGATGAACCAGAGTAGGGGGGAGATCACTCCTCCTTGCGGAGTACCCCTACTGACAAATCTCGTGAGTTGGCAGCCACCCAGGTCTGGCTGGATTATTCTGTTACTGAGCATTGAGATTATCCAGTTTCTCACCGGTGCTTTTACACCAAGGTTGGTGAGAGAATCAAAAATGGCCCTGGTATGAATATAGTTAAAAGCCCCTTCTATGTCTAAGAAGGCCGCAAGAGTGTATTGTTTAAAGTAGATTGATCTTTCAATAGTGGTAATAACCTCGTGTAGGGCGGTATCTGTGGATCTGCCCTTGAGGTATGCGTGTTGGGCGCTGGATATGTTAGCACCCTTTAGAACGTCCCTGAGATGAATATCCAGTACACACTCTAGGGTTTTCAGTACGAATGATGTGAGGCTTATTGGTCTAAAACTTTTGCTGATTCATGACTTCTCCTCCCAGCTTTGGGTATAAATATTACTGCTGCTTAAGGCCCATATAACCCTTTCCATTGAGATAAAGGAGCCAGTCGAAATCGCCGCAGTTGCCTCAAGTGATTCTAAACCTAAGTTCTCATTGCAGCTACTCCTGCAGCCGGGGAAGTGTGTGTTGAGTAAGTGTTCTAGTGATTAATTGGTAGATTCTGTCCACGTACCATCTTCTTTCCGAATGAAAGATGGACTGGTGCTTTGTTTGGACAGAATTTTGCTTAGTCCTGCCGATTCTTTTATATTGTCGATTGATTAGATGTATTCCTGCCAAGAATACTTTTTCGCGCTTTTAGGTTTTGAGGATGTCTCTATATGGTTGCCAAAGATACTGCCTATGACACGAGTTGAAAATTTTCCTAACCCTTTTCCTAAGGTCGGATAGATCTTTGCTCCACCACGGAGGAAGTGACTTCTTCTTGCCCCTGCTAGTGGGACATGAGACTCTAAAGGCAACCTGCATGGTTTGCTCTACGGCTTCCACGGAAGAGTCTATCTCCTCCGCAGTTGAGATTTGCTTGTAGGCTAAAGAATGGATTTTTGGGCGAGCCATTTTGGCGAATTTGGCCCAGTCAGTACGTTTGGGGTTACGAAATGGAAGAGGGGCCTCTATTTCAAGGTTCAAATCAAAGAGGATCAAGCTGTGATCCGAGAAGGAACTTTTGGTCGAAACTCTCCAATTGACTACTTTCAGAGACTCGTTTTCGGATTTCTTATTTAAATTACTTACCAAGTTAAACTTTTCTAATACTTACCGTTTTCTTGTTTAATTACACTATTCAACAAAAATCTTACAATTATCACTACTTGTGAGTTCAGCTTAAAATTTAAGAATCTTTAAGAGTACTTACCCAGATAAATCTTTTGTAATAATTACCTTTTTTTCTAACTTATTCACCAGAATCCTAACCATTTAAGATGATTAGATACTGTGAGGACTTAAATTGTTACACAATTTGGGTCTCACAAAGTATATAAATGAATTGTTAACTGAATTTCAAATATGGAAAATGTGAACAATTAAAACATGAAATGTAAATTAAACTATCTTAATTAAATTTAAAGATTTATTATATATTATGAATAAGATGTATGGAAATTATTATATTATATCTTATTAGGTAAAATATATATAATATTAATGTTATAAATATTCTATTGAGGAATTAATAATATATTGAATAACAAATAAGTAAACCAATAATAAGTCTGATGGCATACCGGCAATTGTGCTTAAAATGTGTGCTTCTTCGCTGGCTCGGCCTTTGCGCAACCTTTTCAACATCTCCTACAGAACAGGAATATTTCCATCTTGTTGGAAGGTGGAAAATGTCCAGCCGGTACCTAAAAAGGGTGATGCCACGAACCCTGCAAACTACCGACCCATTGCGATATGCTCTACGCTTTCCAAAGGTATGGAGAGCGTAATAAACTTCAACGTTATGAACTATCTGGAGCACAATCAACTGCTCAGTGACCGTCAATATGGTTTCCGTAGGGCTCGCTCTACTGGTGATCTTATGGCGTTCTTAACCGAAGAATGGAATAAATGCGTTCACTTTTTCGGCGAGAGCAGGGTTGTTGCTCTGGGTATTTCAAAAGCGTTCGACCGAGTGTGGCATAAAGCGCTCGTGTCAAAACTTGCTGCATATAGATTTGGTGGTAATTTTGCTCGATGGATCACGTGTTTTCTCAAGGACAGAACGATTCGTGTCGTAGTTGACGGTATTTCGTCCGAGAAGCACGCCATCAACGCAGGAGTACCGCAGGGTTCAGTTCTATCGCCCACACCTTGTTTCTGGTTTTTATCACCGACCTTCTGTCGTTGACGCATAACCCAATACATTCGTTTGCGGACGACAGCAGCATTTGCCATTCATATTCATTCAAGAAACGCCCAAGCTCTATGGAGATTGAGAGAAAAAGGCAAGCTATGAATGACACACTCCTTAATGATCTACAAAAAATCTCCGAGTGGGGTCTTGCTAATAGAGTAGAATTCAATGCAAGCAAGACCCAGTGTTGTCTGTTAACCCACAAGCAAGTGAATTGCCCTTTAGCTCCTCTCAGTATGGTGTGGATCTTGTGGAATCAGCTGCTCTTGACGTTCTGGGCATATTTTCTAAAACGGTGCTAAAAATATTTCACTTCAGCTGATCTTCGCATGATTTACACCTCATATTTGGGTAGGGGCTTCAAGATCTTATTTGGAGCTTCTGGACCGAATTCAACGTCGTGCGATATATTTGATAGGAGAAGAAAGTATTTCATCCTCTCTCAACTCTCTTGAGCATCGACGTAATGTAGGTTGCCTAAGCCTTCTGTATAGGTATTACCATGGGAAGTGTTCAAGGGAGATACATGGTCTGCCGCCACCAGCTCGTGTGTTTCCCAGGTCCACTCGGGCAGCTGTCTAAGCCCACCCCTTTACCATTGCATCGATGCCTAATAGAACCTCGCATTAGAGCGATAATTCGTTCTTTAGTCACGCGGTTAAGTTGTGGAATAGTCTCCCTGCGAGCATGTTTCCCGGTAGTTTTGAGCTGTGCAAATTCAAAACAAATCTTCATCGATACTACTCCATCTATCCACCCTTCAACTAAATATCACCCATCTTCCGAATCAACACAATGCTTACCCATTTATAGGGGGCATCCCCTGAGCGTTGGTTCAGTCTTAAAAAAAAAACACATACAAACATGCAAAGCCATGTACCCAGTCACATATACACAGGCAGGGAAAACAAAACAAGTGAACACGGAACAGAAAGGCAACGGGAGAATATAAAGCAGTCGCGTTTGCTTAGGACAGGCAGTCTTGTCGCAGGTGCAGTAGCATGCTCATGCTTTGAGACTGAGTAGTTAGTTCAAGCGTAGTTATCTTAAGCGAAGGTGTACTCACTCTTCGAACATAGTTTTACTCTAAGCTTAGGCGTAGTTATCGTAAGCGAAGGGGTACTCACCCTTCGAACTTTGTTTACTATAAGTTCAAAACGTAGTTATCTTAAGAGAAGGTGTACTCACCCTTCGAACATAGTTTACTCTAAGCTCAGGCGTAGTTATCTTAAGCGAAGGTGTACTCACCCTTCGAACGTTGCTTACTCTAAGTTCAAAACGTAGTTATCTTAAGCGAAGGTGTACTCACCTGTCGAACATAGCTTTACTCTAAGCTCAGGCGTAGCTATCGTAAGCGAAGGTGTACTCACCCTTCGAAATTTGTTTACTATAAGTTCAAAACGTAGTTATCTTAAGCGAAGGTGTACTCACCCTTCGAACATAGTTTACTCTAAGCTCAGGCGTAGTTATCTTAAGCGAAGGTATCCTCACCCTTCGAACGTTTTACTCTAAGACAGGCGTAGTTATCGTAAGCGAAGGTGTCCTCACCCATCGAACATTGTTTACTCTAAGATCAAAACGTAGTTATCTTAAGCGAAGGTACCTCCACCCTTCGAACATAGTTTTAATCTGAGTTCTATCATAGTCACTCACAGCGTGAGGGATCATAGCAAGTAACGGAATAAAGATGAATAAGCAAGGATTAATTATATCAATTTAATTTATATAATGCTTAATTATTAATAATAATTAAGTAATGTACTCGTTAAGCAATAAATAAAACAAATGGAAATAATAAAGACTAACAGCCCTATTCTGGCAGCTTAACTAAGCTCACCACATTAACAAAATAGTTAATATTAACTATTTGTTAAGGTTTCGTATTCTGCTGCAACTTTAAAAGCTCTTTTCCTTACAATTTTGTTAATAACAGAAAGAGTCTTAGCAACGAATGAAATGTATGTGCTCAGATAGAAAATTGTTGTGAAAATAATAAAAAAATACAAATTTTAATATAATATTGAGTTTAAATACATTAAACTGAAAAATGAAAGAATTTTTTACTTATTTTAAGTGTTGATAATGAAATCTTTCAGTAGCCGTGGCAAATTTTTCAAGCGCTTGCAAAGTCACAAGCTGCACTCGAAGCATCTGTTTATATAGCGCATCTCTTCTTTCAACAGGCATATCGATTTTCACCATGCATGGTGAACTTTAAAAGCTTTTTAAGCTTTTATGTTGTTAATGATTTTTAAGAATACCAACATTTACATAACATAAAAAGCAGCTTAACAAGAGCTCCTTAACTATTTCTTGTTAAGTTAACAACCAGAATAGGGCTGTTACTCTACAGTTTAAAACTAAAACGCTGGCTTTCTTATTTAAAACAACGGAATCATTAGTAAATAAATTATTTTGTAAGAACGCCTGGTTTACTCACTGAGCCTACCTCAGCAAAAATCAGTAACGAGCAAAAGGGTTCGTTACAAATGGCGCCCGAGCAGGGACCCTAAAGACAAAGAAAACACGAAAGCTAGAGAAGAAAAATAAATACAGAGAAAAAAACTAAAAGACAGAGAACAAAGCTAAAGCTAGAAAAGAAAGCTTAAGTCAGAGAAAACATCAGCGTAACACAACACATGATAAAAATTATCAATTCCTCCTTGGTATACTTTCCACGGAAAGACGAGCTACAAGGGTACGCAGAAGAATTTGGATTCGATAGCACAGGAACGGTGCAAGAAGCAAGAAAGAATTTTGCTACCTTCATCACAGATCAAGGGCAGAAACCAGAGCTGCAACCACGCTTTGCCGAATTAGAGGCAAAACACGGGAGGACACCATCACCGGCAAGAAATCCCGAGATACCGAAAATGAATATGCTGGTAACGCACACAGGCGGTCAACAAGATTTAACCCTTGTTTTTATGTTTGGATTTTATTGTAAATTCGGGCTATTTTGGTCACTTTGTTTATATAAAAAATATAATCTAAAAAATATTTTTCATTGTTTACCCAACGTTTCGGAAGCGGCTTTCTTCCTTCATCAGGGGTGTATTTGATTTTATTTTTCTACGAAAAAAGTCACAATTATTTTTCTTTATAAAATAAACATAAAAACAATAAGATATTTACATTTAGATTATTGTTACATTACAAAATTATTTCACTCTTCCTAGGACAACATTCAACACTTTCGATGTAGTTTCGCGTCAAGGTATGAAATGTTGTTGTTGTTTTCTGTTTCTAAGGTGAATTTTAGTTTTTCATGGTAATTGTCCAATGTGTTTAAAATTTGTTCCTTGTGATTTTTGTTGATTATTGCCAGAATGTCGTCTACATATTTTGTTATAAATGTGATGCTTATGTTTTGTTTTTTTAAATCTTCTATTGATTTTTCTAATAAGTCATCCAGAACTATGTCGGCAATCGTTGGTGAAAGTGGGTTGCCCATTGGCATAGCAAAGGTTTGATTATAAACTTTATGCCCAGACATAAAGTAGTTGTTTTGGTTTAAACAGAACTTTAAAATCTCCAAAAATTGCTTCTTCGGAATGTTTGTATGCTTTTCTATTTTTTGCCAATGTCCCATAATTATTTTTATACCTAAGTATACGGGAATATTAGTAAATAGGGATACTACGTCGAACGACACCATGATATCATTATTTCTTAGTGTTATGGTTTTTAGTCTGTCTTTTAGTTGAATAGAATTTTTTATGTTGTACGTGTCTGAAGTGATGTTTTTCAAAATGTTTCCCACATATTTTGATAACTTGTAGCATGGTATGTTTGTTGAGGATGATATTGGTCGTAAAGGTAAGTTCGGTTTGTGTGTCTTGGGAAGGCCATAAAGCCTTGGTGCTTGTGCAGCTGAGCAGTAAAGTTGTGTTTTTTGTCGTATATTTATCAAATTTTTCTTGTACAAATCGTTCACTATTGTGTTGTTAGTCCTTAACAGTTTAGGTGTTGGGTCCTTTCTCAATGCTTTATAAGTATTCCTGTCCTCCAGGAGTGCTTCCATTTTCGCCTCGTAATCTTCTCTGTACATAACTACCGTTTTCTTGCTTTTAACAGCTTTTGTTATTATTCTGTCTTTTAATTTCTTTGTAAATATCCGAGTTTTTTCATATATTTTAAGAATAAGTTTTTCTCGTAGGGTGTTTTTAATTTTCCTTTTATGTTCTGTTATTTTTTGTGCTATTATTGTTCTTGCGGCCTCTTTTTGTTTGTCATCTTCAATGGCTTGAATGCTTTGTTCTACATCCGCGATTATTTGTATGGGTATTAGATTGGTTTTGCTTACCGGTAAAGCAAATTTATTTCCTAATGAAAGCATCCATTTTATTTCTTCGGGAAATATTATATTGGTTCTGTTTTCAAACCAGTCCTCATTGTAGAAAATGTTTAGTGTGCTTAAATATTGTTCTTTGAGTTTCTGTATTTTTAGAGAATGAGTTTTATGTACTTTTTCTGATTGTGTTTTATATATATTTCTTTGTGTAGTTATGAATTTTGAATATTCTTCGTCATTGAGTGTACTTTTTGTCGTTATATTAGTGTGGAAAATATTTTGCTGTATAGTTTTTATTGCTATGTGTGTCTGTTTAATTTTTAAATTAAGTATTTTAATTTGGTAATTATATGTTGTTCTTTCGATTGCTTTGGCAATCCTGTCTGTTATTTGACTATCATCAAATTTTATCATTATATTCTTCAAGTGTCTTTGTATGATGCCATAGTCTCTGCATGTGAGTAAAAATTTTTGCCTCTCTTTTTGTCGAATTAGTTTGCTGTTCTGTTTGCAATAGTGTTTGAGTGTTATACTAGCTTGCGCGCCATATTTTGTTTTTGCATGTTGAAAAAATTGTAACTTCATTTTCAAATATATTTTAATCTTGCTTTTCTTACGAAAGTTATAATCTCGGCTGGCCCTCCGGTAAAATTTATGTGAATTTCTTTGTTTTTGACCAATTCTTTTGTTTTTATGTTTGGATTTTATTGTAAATTCGGGCTATTTTGGTCACTTTGTTTATATAAAAAATATAATCTAAAAAATATTTTTCATTGTTTACCCAACGTTTCGGAAGCGGCTTTCTTCCTTCATCAGGGGTGTATTTGATTTTATTTTTCTACGAAAAAAGTCACAATTATTTTTCTTTATAAAATAAACATAAAAACAATAAGATATTTACATTTAGATTATTGTTACATTACAAAATTATTTCACTCTTCCTAGGACAACATTCAACACTTTCGATGTAGTTTCGCGTCAAGGTATGAAATGTTGTTGTTGTTTTCTGTTTCTAAGGTGAATTTTAGTTTTTCATGGTAATTGTCCAATGTGTTTAAAATTTGTTCCTTGTGATTTTTGTTGATTATTGCCAGAATGTCGTCTACATATTTTGTTATAAATGTGATGCTTATGTTTTGTTTTTTTAAATCTTCTATTGATTTTTCTAATAAGTCATCCAGAACTATGTCGGCAATCGTTGGTGAAAGTGGGTTGCCCATTGGCACCAAAGGTTTGATTATAAACTTTATGCCCATACATAAAGTAGTTGTTTTGGTTTAAACAGAACTTTAAAATCTCCAAAAATTGCTTCTTCGGAATGTTTGTATGCTTTTCTATTTTTTGCCAATGTCCCATAATTATTTTTATACCTAAGTATACGGGAATATTAGTAAATAGGGATACTACGTCGAACGACAAAGTCATACGAGCAACCAGCAGCCCCGCACGCAGGATATACAGGATACGTAGAACACGATACGGAAAAGAACCACTGCCCTTCATTGAAAGAGTAGAGGAGCTAGCCGACGTATACGGGTTAAACAAGGACCTCTTACCCCGAACAATACCCAAACTTTTGAAAGATAACGCGCTGAAATGGTTCCGCAACAATAATCGGCAGTGTCAGGAATGGAATGCACATAAGAGGCATTTCTTACGGTTCTTCCTGCCATCCAAATATTTTGAGCATCTGGAAGATGAGATCCGACAAAGGCACCAGCGGCAGAGGGAAAAATTCAAAGACTACCTCATAGAGCTGCAGAATTTAATGCGACATGCAGATTTCTCTGAGCAAGGCAAACTAGAGCGCATATACCGCAACAGTCTCCACGACTATCAGTTTTATATAAAGCGAAAAGACTTCAGGGACTTCGAGGAACTGATTAGTCTCGCCGAAGATTTTGAAAGTCTGCAAAAAGAAGCTCCGCCTACGAGACCAGCCATACCACGCCAGCGAGAAGAGCATCAGCGCAGAATTACGCAAGAAACCGAGTACCCTATTAATCCACAGACAGCATGTCGACGTTGTGGGTAAGAAGGGCACTACAAATACGAATGCAGAAACCCCGCTATAATTTTCTGCTGGGAATACAGGCAAAGGGGGACGTTGACAATAAACTGCTGCAGACAATCATCGGGAAACTACCAAGGGTACCATCCCAGGCGAGTACAAACGGCAAGTAAAATAAAGGAATCAAGCAAACTCGAAAACATATCGACACGCATACGATTGGCTGAAGGGACCACGAAGGAGGTTACTCAGCAGCTCGAAGTAGACTTAAAATTCGGAGGAAAGCAATTGATTGCAACACAGAATTAATCATCCTGCACAACGTGATCGACGACCTTATTCTAGGCATAGACTTTCTGGTCAAAATGGAAACAAGATTGCAGTGCGGAGACTGCGCAATTATTCTAAAGGAAAACACGAACGGGAAGAAAGAACAAGAAACGGCATGCTGTACGGTTGTACAAACAGTGGTAATTGGATCAAAAACGGGTGGTCCACAGGAAGCAGCTAAGGTTATACGAACAGAAGAAACTAGATCAAGCACTGGTGAGTCACATGAAGCAAAGAAGGTCGTACGAGCAGAAGAAGTGGAATCAAGTGCAGGTGATCTACAAAAATCAGCAAAGAGGTTACGCTCCAGGGAAATCAAGTCAGGTACAGAGGGTCCAACCGACGTAGCCAAAATCAGCAAGTTTGCGAAGGCAGGTCTGGGAAAATTCAACGGTCTCAAAGGGGCGTCACATATCGCCATGCACCGGAAGGGCAAGTTACTCATCAAAACAAGCGCTATATCACGACAACCGCAAGAAATATTGCTAAGAAAAGCAGACGCCTCTGCAAAGAATACACATAACTGCAAATGGTTATCGAAGAGAAAAGCAGAAGATCAGCAGAATCCTGAAAAGTATCCGAACTACTTCAAAGAAAATGGTGTACTATACCGCTATATACCGGTAAACTGACAAAAAAAAATGACAACTACGCACCCTGGAAACTGTGTGTCCCTAGTTTTCAGCGAGAACAAGTAATAAAAGAATATTACGATGATCCAACCGCAGGCCAAATGGGCATCCGCAAGACCATCGCCAGAATAACAAGCCGATATTACTGGCCAGGCATGTTCAGAGACATAAGCCGGTATGTACGAAGGTGCTCTATATATCAGCAATTTAAACCAAACTCATCGCAGCTGCATCTGCGTCATCAACGGCCATCGCAGCAGCACCTGCGTTACCAAATACCATCGCAGCAGCACCTGCGTCACCAACTGCCATCGCAGCAGCATCTGCGTGACCAACTGCCACAGCAGCCGCCACTGCATAATCAACGGCCATCGCAGTAGCACCTGCGTCATCAACTGCCATCGCAGCCGCATCTGCGTCACAAACTGCCATCGCAGCAGCATCTGCGCAACCAACTGCCATCGCAGCCGTATCTGCGTCACAAACTGCCACGGCAGCCACCACTGCATAATCAACGGCCATCGCAGCAGCACCTGCGTCAGCAACTGCCAGCGCAATAGCAGCTGCGTCATCAAAAGCAGCACAGCAGCGCAGTAGCATCTGCGTCATCAAAAGCAGCACAGCAACGCAGTAGCATCTGCATCACCAACTGCTATCGCAGCCATATCTGCGTCACCAACTGCCTGTGCTGAATCAAGTGCATCATCAAAAGCAGCACAAGAGCGCAGTAGAAGCTGCGTCATCAAAAGCATCACAGCATCGCAGTAACAGCTGCATTATCAAAAGCATCACAAATGCGCAGTAGCAGCTGCGTCATCAAAAGCATCACAGCAGCGCAGTAGCAGCTGCGTCATCAAAAGCATTACAGCATTGCAGTACCACCTGCATCATCAATAGCATCACAGAAGCGCAGTAGCAGCTGCTTCATCACAGCAAAAGCAGCACGGCAGCAAAGTAGAAGCAGCATAAGCAAAAGCATCATGGCAGCACAGTAAAAGTAGCGGCATCAAAAGCATCACGGTAGCGCAGTAGCAGCTGCGTCAACAAATCATCACGGCAGCGCAGTAACAGCTGCGTCATCAAAAGCATCACAGCATCGCAGTAGCTGCTGCATTATCAAAAGCATCACAGAAGCGCAGTAGCAGCGGCGTCATCAAAAGCATCACAGCATCGCAGTAGCAACTGCTTCATCAAAAGCATCACAGCAGCGCAGTAGCAGCTGCGTCATCAAAAGTATCACAGCATCTCAGTAGCAGCTGCATTATCAAAAGCATCACAGCAACACAGTAGCAGCTGCGTCATCAAAAGCATTATAGCATTGCAGTACCACCTGCATCATCAAAAGCATCACAGAAGCGCAGTGGCAGTTGCGTCATTAAAAGCATCACAGAAGCGCAGTAGCAGCTGCGTCATCAAAAGCAGCACAGGAGCGCAGTAGCAGCTGCATCATCAAAAGCATTACAGCATTGCAGTACCACCTGCATCATCAGAAGCATCAAAGAAGTGCAGAAGCAGCTGCTTCATCAAAAGCATCACGGCAGCAAAGTAGAAGCAGCATAAGCAAAAGCATCATGGCAGCACAGTATAAATAGCGGCATCAAAAGCATCACGGCAGCGCAGTAGCAACTGCTTAAACAAATCATCACGGCAGTGCAGAACAGCTGCGTCAACAAAATCAGCACGACATCGCAGCAGCAGCTGCATAATCAAGGCAGCGAAGTAGCAGCCGCACTATCAGCAACATCAGGTGCCAACAGCGGCGTAACAGCATACATTTTCAATACCACCATCAATAGACGCAATTGACAGGGGCATCAAACAGTTGCACCAACTGAGCCAGAGTGCAGCCTGCACCAACGAGACTGACAGACCACCGGCAATGGTAGTGACCACCGGCAATGGTTGCCAAAATCGAGGCTACAGTAACGAAGACGAGGCGGCAGCGGCTTATATTTCAAAGAATAATCGAAGGCAGACGATACCGTCTGATAAATGAATTGTTAACTGAATTTAAAATATGGAAAATGTAAACAGCCAAAACATGAAATGTAAATTAAAGTATTTTAATTAAATTTAAAGATTTATTATATATTATGAATAAGATGTATGGAAATTATTATATTATATCTTATTAGGTAAAATATATAATATTAATGTTATAAATATTCTATTGAGGAAATAATAATGTACTGAATAACAAATAAGTAAACCAATAATAAATACACACATACAAACATGCAAAGCCATGTACACAGTCACATATACACAGGCAGGAAAAACAAAACAAGTGAACACGGAACAGAAAGGCAACGTGAGAATATAAAGCAGTCGCGTTTGCTTAGGACAGGCAGTCTTTTCGTAGGCGCAGTAGCATGCACATGCTTTGAAACTGAGTAGTTAGTTCAAGCGTAGTTATCTTAAGCGAATGTGTCCTCACCCTTCGAGCGTTGTTTACTCTAAGTCAGGCGTAGTTATCGTAAGCGAAGGTGTACTCACCCTTCGAACGTTGCTTACTCTAAGTTCAAAACGTAGTTATCGTAAGCGAAGGTGTACTCACCCTTCGAACTTTGTTTACTATAAGTTCAAAACGTAGATATCTTAAGCGAAGGTGTACTCACCCTTCGAACATAGTTTACTCTAAGCTCAGGCGTAGTTATTTTAAGCGAAGGTATCCTCACCCTTCGAACGTTTTACTCTAAGACAGGCGAAGTTATCTTAAGCGAAGGTGTCCTCACCCTTCGAACGTTGTTTACTCTAAGATCAAAACGTAGTTATCTTAAGCGAAGGTACCTCCACCCTTCGAACATAGTTTTAATCTGAGTTCTATCATAGTCACTCACAGCGAGAGGGATCATAGCAAGTAACGGAATAAAGATGAATAAGCAAGGATTAATTATATCAATTTAATTTATATAATGCTTAATAATTAACAATAATTAAGTAACGTACTCGTTAAGTAATAAATAAAACAAATGAAAATAATAAAGACTTGGTTGGTTGGATTAGATGGTGATTCTACATGCAAGTAGGATCCATGTAGCTCTAGTGAGCCGTTTTGATACCATAACCTCGTGTTTCTGTTGGTTGACTGGGTAGCGCACTGCTAGGTTATAACCATCCGGTGCGGTTGATGAACGTTAGGAGATTGTTGATTTTTGTTGTTGAAAGTTCATCTATGTTGCTGATGAAGGGCCTGCCAAGCGTTATTAGTCTGGACCTGGCCAGGGCCGGGCAGGTGCACAAAAAGTGTGTTAGTGTTTCTTTTTCATTTGGGTCACCGCAGCTGCGACAGTGGGTGTTGAAAGGTAGTCCAATTCTCTCGGCGTGAACTCCGATGCACCAGTGACCCGTTATAATAGCCGTTAATCTGGCTATGTCGTTCCGTGGTTTTGAGAGCATCTGTTGGGTTCTACCTATGTTGTAAAAGGGCCATATTTTTCTTGATGTGTGGCATGTTGGTAGTTCTCTCCATCTACGACCGGCTAAAGTTAAGTAGTAAGAATGAATTCCTCCCTTAACTGTGTTCAGTGGAACTTCGACTGGTTCCGCTCTTGAAACGTCAAGGGAAGAACCCCGCCTAGCCAATTCATCCGCCTTTTCATTACCATAAATGTTCCTATGGCCGGGAACGCAGATTATAGTAATGCTAAGTTGATGACTTAGCTGGTCCAGTTCATCCTTACACTGCCTTACCAGTTTGGAGTTGGTGCTAATCGCAGCTAAAGACTTAACGGCAGCTTGGCTATCCGTCAGAATAGCTGCATTCAGGTGGTTGGTGTTAGCTCTCCTTAAGGTGCGACAAGCTTCTTTTATCGCAAAAACTCGGCCTGAAAGACGCTGGCTGAGTTTGGTAGACGAAAAGAGTCCGCCACCCCCAGTTTCTCAGAGTATATGCCCGCTCCCACTCTACACTCCATCTTGGAGTCATCCATGTAAAAGGACTCATCGAAGGCTAGAACAATTCCCCCATTGCGCCATTCCACCCTGGTGGGAAACTTGGTTGTAAAGGATTTCGTGAAGTCGAGTTTGGGCAGGCCTTCTTGACCCTTTGTTCGATGTTAGTTTTCCAGCTTAGCTTAGGATCCAGAATGACACCTAGATATTTTGTGCTACTGGATAGTGTAAAAGGTTGGTTGTTGAGCTTTGGAAGGACAAATTGTGGCGTTTTGGTTTTTGTGGTGAATAACATCAGTTCCTAGGCCGCACCTGGCAGCCCAGACACTGAGTTTTCCCAAAGAAACCTCCATTAGCTCACTGAGCATAGAGGGGAACAGTCCTGACACCATAGCAACCACGTCATCCGCATAAGCCATCACTTTGACCCCATTGCAATTAAGTGTATTAAGAAATTCATTCATGGCGATGAGCCAGAGTAGGGGGGAGATCACTCCTCCTTGCGGAGTACCCCTACTGAAAAATCTCGTGAGTTGGCAGCCACCCAGGTCTGCCTGGATTATTCTGTTACTGAGCATTGATATTATCCAGTTTCTCACCGGTGCTTGTACACCAAGGTTGGTCAGAGAATCAAAAATGGTCCTAGTATGAATATTGTTAAAAGCCCCTTCTATGTCTAAGAAGGCCGCAAGAGTGTATTGTTTAAAGTAGATTGATCTTTCAATAGTGGTAATAACCTCGTGTAGGGCGGTATCTGTGGATCTGCCCTTGAGGTATGCGTGTTGGGCGCTGGATATGTTAGCACCCTTTATAACGTCCCTGAGATGAATATCCAGTATACGCTCTAGGGTTTTCAGTACGAATGATGTGAGGCTTATTGGTCTAAAATCCTTTGCTAATTCATGACCTCTCCTCCCAGCTTTGGGTATAAATATTACCTTAACTCTTCTTCAGCTCCTTGGAGTGTAGTTAAGGCAGAGACACTTAGTGAAGATAGAGAGTAGGATACATCTTGTAGTTTCTGCAACATTATTGGAAGTATGCCGTCGGGACCTGGGGATTTGTATGGAGAGAAGCTGCTTAAGGCCCAGATAACCCTTTCCATTGAGATAAAGGAGCCATTCGAAATCGCCGCAGTTGCCTCAAGTGGTTCTAAACCTAAGTTCTCATTGCAGTTGCTCCTGCAGCCAGGGAAGTGTGTGTTGAGTAAGTGTTCCAGAGATTCATTGGTAGATTCTGTCCACGTACCATCGTCTTTCCGAATGAAAGATGGACTGGTGCTTTCTTAGGACAGAATTTTGCTTAGTCTTGCCGATTCTTTTATATTGTCGATCGATTGGGTGTATTCCTGCCAAGAATGTTTTTTCGCGTCTCGAATTGCTTTCTTGTTGGTTGTGAGGATGTCTCTATATGGTTGCCAAACACCCTGCCTATGACACAAGTTGAAAATTTTTCTTACCCTTTTCCTAAGGTCGGATAGATCTTTGCTCCACCACGGAGGAAGAGATTTCTTCTTGCCCCTGCTAGTGGGACATGAGACTCTAAAGGCAACCTGTATGGTTTGCTCTAGGGCCTCCACGGAAGAGTGTTGAAAAGAAAACTCCAGATTCTATTTTTAAAATATAAAGATATTATTTATTAAACTAATATGAAAAATAGAACCACGTGAAATATTATTTTGAAAGAACAGAAGGAAAAATAGAAAGTGGGAGACAGAATTAAAAATATGTCAATTTGATACCCAGTGAACAATAGAATTTTAATAATAACCCAGTTAACTGGTTTTGCTGAATAGTAATTAATGTTACAAAATATCATAATATCAACACTCTCACTTTTTGTTACATTATAAAATTAAATAAGTTTAACTCCCATCAATAAGCGAATAAATTGAAAACGTTCGCTCGGCAATACCTTCGTGAAAATATCTGCAATCATCTCATTTGTCGGCACATACTGTAATTCCATAAAACCTTCCTGAAATTTTTCACGAACGAAATGATATCGCACATCGATGTGTTTTGTGCGCTTATGAAACTCGAGATTTTTTATGAGCCTGATGGCACTTTGATTATCCATAAAAAACATTGCTTTCTCATTCTTTTTCTGTGGAATCAACTCTCCGAGCAATCGTTGTAACCAAATCAACACTTTCACTGCATCCGAAGCTGCCACATATTCAGATTCAGTAGTTGAAAGTGAAATACACTTCTGCTGACTGCTACACCAACTGATTATATCGGCATTTAATAAAAAAGCATACCCTGACGTTGATTTTCTTGTATCGATATCACCAGCATAATCTGCATCGCTGTATCCACATAACTGATTGCTTCCGTCACCATTATACAGAATTCAAAATTTATTGTACCTTTCATATATCTTAAAATACGTTTAATTGCATTCTCGTGAGCTAATTTTGGTTTTTCCAAGTATCGACATACATTTCCAATAGAGAAGGATATATCCGGTCTAGTTGCAACGGCCAAGTTCATAAGGGTTCCAGCCAACTGTCTATATGGATATTGACTTTCTTGCGATTCGTCAAAACTATTAAGTACCTGATTTGGATCACTTGAAACAGTAACCTGCCTGCAATCTCCTGCTTGATATTTCTTTAATATTTTTTGTGCATAAGCAGCCTGATGAATAAAGATGGAGTCGTTTCAATTTTGGTGAATTTGAAACCCTAAAAAGCATCCAACTTTCAACACTTTGATTTCAAATTGTTCTTGAAGGTGCTTAACAACCGTTTCGATGTGCGCATTATCGTTACCAACGATTCCTGAATGGTGAATCGTCTACATCTATCGTTGTTCCTCGTTGTTCTTGACTTACAAATACACATGAATCTGAGTCACTAACCTTAAATCCGAACGTTTCAATAAAAGATTTAAATTTGTTATTCCAACAACGCGATGCCTGTTTCAAGCCGTATAGACTTTTTTGCAACTTGCACACGCGGCCACTGTCATCGCTGAAACCAATTGGCTGTTTCATATAAACACTCTCCTCCAGTTCACCATTCAGGAATGCTGTTTTAACACCGAACTGTGTTATTTGCATTTTTTGAGCAGCAGCAATAGCTAATATTGCTCGCAAAGAGGTGAATTTCACAACTGGACTAAAAGTTTCCAAAAAATCGACGCCATATTCTTGTGCAAATCCTCGCACCACAAGCCGCGCTTTATAACGCTCAACTGAATCGTCTGTATTTTTCATTATTTTATAAACCCACTTGTTGTCTATAACTTTCTGGCGTTTTTGTTTATCCACTAAAACCCAAGTTTTTTGCAGCAGGGAAAAAAATTTATTTTTTAGTAGATGTATTTCCTTTATTGCATATGTTTAAATAAGAGTTAATTATGAAGTCGAATAAAAACTCACCTCTTGTGTTTATTTCGGAGCTGTCTCATAGAGTGTGTCTCGCATTGGCATCGCAGCCCAAAATTGTGGTGGTGTTGTTCTGCATTGCCGTAGCCACTAATCGCATCACCTCGTCTGGAGGAGCTTCCCTGTCGTGGCCCATATAGGCTGAGGCTATAAAAAGATTCTTGGCGCCCTTCAGTTTGACAACTGTCAGGTCTGAAGAGCTATGGTTAGGGAGTAGAAATAAGTGTATGTGCTTTTTGGCTACAATGCAAGTTAGGCAACCAAATGCGAGCACGAGGTCTCCTCGGAATATCCTTAGCCGGGATTAGCTTAAGGCTTAAGCCGTCCCATGCGTCTCTGATCTTAGAGACGCACTCGCAATTCTTTGGAGAACTGATCCTCGCATTTAATCACCCGGAATCCTCGCACTACATCCGCAGATTCAAAAGATGGAAGCGCACCACCCTTGTTGCCGAGAAGATGCTCAATGACCATCTCGGACAACTTGGCTTCGATGTTGCCCCACTCTTCCGAAATCCACTTGTGGCTGTTCGAGTTGGCGTCAATCAGCGCCACCTGTGGCTGATCCCTGGCCACCTCACTAAAGGCACGCTGGCTGGTTATTGGTTGCTCATCCACGGTTGACGTGCCGCTGACCTTTGCCCTCTTCGAAACGTTGTCGATCGCATCTTGCGACTGATTTCGCTTTGAATTGGCTGCGTCAGCAGCCTGAGTGGCCTGGTACTTCAGGTACTCATCAATCGTAGCCTCGCATTTTTGTTTGTCTTAAACGTCGCGCTCCTGAACCGTACCCTGCTCCGCATTTTTGTCTATCTTGGCAAGAATGAACAGAGCCTTGGTATATTTTGCTTTCAGTAGCGCGCCGTGGGATTTCCTGCTCTTCGGACCACTATGGCTGGTGGTCACATTGTAGCAGGATGTGAATGGTTTTGTCGAGCCACTGTGGGTGGTGGTCTCTGGTATGGTATTTTGTGTTTGACTAGAAGACCCAGGAGTATATGGCTGGTACTCTCTGTGCCTTCAACGATTGTCTCCTGACTGGAGGCAAGCAGTTCATCTTTTGTGCTATCCCCTAGCACTGCGGGTTGGTTTTCGGTGTTCGGATTTTTATTTGTCATCATATGATTCTTACGCCCCCTTTGCCACAGGAGCAGCGCATGAGGCTATGAGGTTAAAAGGGGAAGGGAAAGTCGGCCATGGCGAGCCCCAATACCATGGTAGAGCCAGTGTTTCTCTCTGGTTTGGTCAGGTCAGAGAGGGGATACGCTAGAATACAGCACAGATTACTCTTGGCTGCAAACTTTGAACTCGGTGGGCGCCATCCCTTGACCCCGGAGTTAAGGGTGGGATAAGTTTTAGTTCATTGAAAAATGAACTGAGACCTTTATATATTTTATGAAACAAAACCCACATACTCTTTATAAACTTAAACAAAGGAATAATTAAAATTTTTGTATTGCTTAAAATGAAGAAATAAGTTCTTTTATTTGGTCGGGGAGAGGAGTAAGGTTTGCATTTGGGAGGATTAACCCATTCAAGCCACAATAATCCTACGACCGGGAAGGGAACAGTGAGGGCTGAGCATAACATCTTTGCTCGAGGGTTTAAGCAGAGTCTAAGCGGGATGTCTACCCTTTACTAAACTGTTTTATATTTACGTTTCAAGTACGGTGTTCAAAAATGTTCCCCCTTTTTTTTTGTGGTTTGAATCTCCAACGCGATACAAATTACGCACGTGATTTATTTGTACGGCATGCAAGCACGTGCAGTGGTGGCCAATTTCGTGTCCGCGGGTCATATGACCAGGACGGTGGTGTTGCCTAAGGGAAGCAGGCGCTTTGTCTCAAAACTGGACTGAGTTTCTCGGGGTGCTTAAAACGGTGCCCTATAATAAAATAAAATAATGACAGACAGGGCTGCTGCTTCATTAGCCGACATTACCGCTCACCAAATGTCAGACCATAAAGTAACATTTGTTTGAAAAAACTTTATTTTTTTTAATTAGTCAACGATAGAGCCGTTCCGTTACAACCTTATCTTCACAATATGTGTTCCTGTGGTCCTCTGAAATTTTAGTTTTTTTTTAAATCCTCCTAAGTTACGCTGTGGTCGATTTTTAAAAAAAGTATATTTATAAACTGATAAAAATCGACCGCAGCGCAACCTAGAAGGATTTTAAAAAACACTAAAATTTCAGAGGACCACACGAACACATGTTGTGAATATAAGGTGGATAGCTTCATTGGTTCAGCCGTGATGGTCAAAAATACATACGCACCAACGTTCAGATTATACCTTGAATTTTTTGAATTTGTTTCTTTAGGAATTTTTTATAGAATATGCACGTTTATATACAAAATTTTTTTATTAAAGAAAAAATTCACAAAATTGGTAAAGTGCACCCCTATGCTCCCCTTTTTTTAACTTTTTATGCCTGATACAAATTGACCAGACTATTTCATTTAATAACACACACTCACACAATACAATTGATCATAAGAAGCTCGGTCATAAGAATTGATCATAAGAAGCTTCAAGATAAATTTTAATTATTTTGTTTATTACTTGATTCATTTTACTATGATTTCTTAAAGTTATTAAAATCACTTTTTTTATTCATCCAGCTTTATGTAAATTCACTCACTAATACTCAATAAAAAGGTTCAATATAAAAAAGGTAAGAATATTTTAATATTTGAATATGCAATTTGTATGGAAATTAAGACTTAGACTTTGTATTTTTTAAAGTACTCAACTAATTTTGATTTTTGATACTTCACTGAAAAGATCACATTTCTAATAATAATTAAAAAATTTTCTTAGATTTACTTTCACATAAAAAAGGAATAATTACAGCTTACGAACCAAACTTAAATAATTTTTTCTTATTTTTAAATTTCTATATGTTTGTTGTTTTCAAAACAAAATATGAAGCTCAAAAAACAAATTTTTTAACGAAATTGGCAATAACTGAAAAGCAGTTAAAAATTTTTATTTAAATTTATTATTTTTGAGCATTAAATTTTGTTATGAAATTAAAAAATTACAACAAACACATATAATTATTAAAAATACTGAGATAAGAAACTAAAAAAATTACCATTTCAAGCCTATTTTTAACACTCCGTAAACGGGGAAATCATTTTATCTGTAATTAATCCTACCTCATTATATTAAATTCGTAATAACTTGAAAAATTACCATTTCAAACTTATTTTCTCTCAAGTTCAACATCGGCTTCGCTGTCTAAGTACTTCTGGATATAATTATCTTTTTATTTAATAGGATTTCATATAGTTTTAGGCATAATTTAAAATTCAGTGCAAAATTTGGAATACTTTTAGCTAAAATTAATTACTTAAACTATTTTTCCTGAAACATAAGTATTAAGGGCTTCTAATTCCAAATATGAAAAAAATTTAGGAGTTATAGATGTCCGAATTTGAAAACAATGAAAAAAATTTGAACTTTCAGCTTAATAAATCAAAACATGAAAATCGCGCGATTTTTTGTAAAAAATTTTCTCCTGCGGCCGTTTTTGCATTTATATCCACATTACGTATGTGTATAACTACTTTCAAAAATTTAACATCTGAATAAACAAATAAAATATTTGTTAGAAATGAACTTTTAATAATTTAAAATTCAATTAAGTTTTAAGAAAAACTATTAAATTATTATTCAGTCAAAAAGCTTAAGAAAAAGTTCAGAAACTTATCTTAATCAGTCTGCGAAGTCTTCTGAGGTGAAATCGCCGGAAAAAGTTAAAAAGTAAAAGCTTTTCTTGAGAATTTCATGTTCAACATATCCAGAAAAATATTACGGGCTAGGTGAGTTAACATATAAAATATTACCGCTCGGGTGAGTTTCCTCGAGATTTTACTACCACAATTATACATTTTGTGATAGTATTGGCTAAAATTTGATAGAAATCAGACATAGTGCTATTCCTCTCTAACCGAGTTTCCCATCTCTTTATCTCTGGTAAAAAGTTTGGTTTTTTTTAAATTAGACTATAGAAATGAAAAGGATTGTTTCTGCTTCATTAGGGGAAAAGGACCTATTAAAGTAGTAGGTACATTTATTTTGATTCAAATACTACACAATTGTTTCATAGAATTTGCATCACCAATTTAGATGGTTTACGCAGAATGAGAAATATTTAACACGGACAAGCGAATCCAATCCAATAATAATTCTACAAGCAATTATGTTAAGGCGAGTCCAAAAAATTTTTAGTAAATAGTGTTTGTAATGATCACACATGTTAAGTAAATAATTTGTTTATCATTCCAGTGGCAACATGTTGTAACTTCGAAAGTTTCGAAGTAGTCGAAATTATCGAAAGTCGGTATGTTGTAACACTTTTGACAGGCGATATTTGCGATAAAATATCACTTTATTTTGGTGGCAGTGATCGAGAAGCGAAGTAAATATAAATGGAAATATTTATCCATTTAATCATGGTTTTATTTATTATATACTGTGTATTTAAAATAGAAGTGTTAAATAATGCTTTTAAGTTAACGAAATGATAAAAGTAGTGACTTTAATAAAAGTATATATATGATTACCTTAGAACTTTTTGTTCAAATTAAGTTGACTCTATTTTTTCCAAACAGTGTTATTTGTTGAAAATAACTAATTTATAATTTTTAGTTTAAATGACATTTTTTATTAATAAAACAATTTTTAGAAATATTGATTCACGTTATTTAGCATGCCAAGTATCAGCAAAAAGCCCGCGTGCAGCTGTTAAATGTTGGAACATAACTTCGAAACAAACTAAATCGCCTGTCTAACTAAAATATTACAACATACTGCCGGATCGAAAACTTCGCTTCGATGTTCGCTTCGACAGTGAAGTTACAACATGTCGCCACAGGTAATATTAAAATTGATTCCGCAATCGCTTTCAAGAAACGACGCATTGATTCCGGTATCTCTGGCGAAGAAAAAGGTACAATAGTTGAAATAAGTAGTTAATTAGTTGTAGTAATGAGTAGTTTTTTATTAATCTTATTTAATTTTATTTTTCAATGTCTAATGCCGTGGTTATGCTGGCAAGAGAATAAATTAATTGGGCAATTCACAGTTCATTCTAATGTTTTAATATATTAATATTTTAATGTACTAATTTCTTACAACTGTGAGCACAACTTTAGTGAGAAGTATTGGTGTGCATTTTCAAAACAGCGCTGGAATCTTTACTATGCAGCCCAGATGTTTTGGATTCTATTAAAAGTTAAATAACTCAATTGGGCAATTCACAGTTCATGCTAATTAAGGTTTAATGTACTAATTCTGAAATGTGCTATTTTGCCTTTTAAATTTTTTGCTTTTGTTTTGAATGTAAACACAAATTAAACTGGTGTGTTATATGTTGCCACTTTTGTACATGCCCTAAGGCATGCTTTTGTAGAGTGTTAATGTGTTATTTCGTGAACAGCTGTTTTACGTGAATAAAAAAGAGTTGTCTGGTAAATAATTTTGATGAAGTTTTCAATAAAACTGAATATTGAATTGAGTTATTTAACTTTTAATAGAATCTAAAATATCTGAGCTGCATATTAAAGATTCCAGCGCTGTTTTGAAACTGCAAATCAACACTTTTTACTTTAGTTGTGCTCACAGTTGTAAAGAATTAGTACATTAAAATATTAATATATTAAAACATTACAATGAACTGTGCATTGCCCAATTTTAATATTCAGTTTTATTGAAAACTTCATCAAAATTATTTACCAGGTAACTCTTTTTTATTCACGTAAAACAGCTGTTCAGGAAACAACACATTAACACTTTACAAAAACATGACCAATGTACAGGGCATGTTCAAAAGTGGCAACATTTAACACACCGGTTTAATTTGTGTTTACATGCAAAACAAAAACAAAAAATTAACAGGCAAAATAGCACATTTCAGAATTAGCATATTAAACCTTAATTAGCATGAACTGTGAATTGCCTAAATAACTTGACGGCATAAAGTAAATTAAGAAAGAGTAAAGGCTTGATTACCCAAGCGTAACGTGAGGTGGCGCAGCGGGATGTAGCGTAGTGCGACGTTGCCTCGAGGATAAGCGATTACCGAATTCGTAATCCAACGTAGTGCAGGTGCCGTAGTGCTGGGCACTCATTTTATTCTAGTTGGCTTATTTACTTCTCCTCGTCAACAAAAGATTGCATCCTTTCTTATATAGTATTAAAATTAACAAAAATGTGAAATTAAACAAATTTTTTTGCTTGTAACACATCTGTCGAGCTGTCAAAAATCGTAACGTTGCGTATAAATCTATTTTCTACAGACGTCTACGCTGCGTCACGCCACGTTACGATTTCGGTAACGACCCAGCTGGACAGCTGTAACAAGTTTACCAACACTATGATAAAAAAAATGTTTGCACTAACACACGTTTAAGGTATTATTTCGAGATTGACAAGGAAAGTTGTATGTGTATGCATGCCTTGCTCTTTTGTGTGCTTTCAATTAACTGAACGAACAAAATAAAAATGTAAACAACTAAAACAAAGCGTGCGGTGTAAAATAAAAATTTAAACAATTAAAACAAAGCGTGCGGTGCAACACAAGGAAGTTTAGGATAAATAAAATAAAATAATTGATACAAATAATAAATTAAAGCGGAAATAAAAGAATAATATTAAAAGTGAAAAAATGAGCAAAAGAACAATTAAAAATCTTTTATATAAAGAAAAAAAAATGTCCTTGCTAGTGCAGAAGCATATAGAAGGATTATTAATTGCTCAAATGTGGATCAAAATTGTGGTGTGAGTGGACGGACAGACTGTGGACAAAGTGTTTCTAATATAGGAATGCAAGTGGACATGGTAAATGTAGTGGACGAAGAAAATTTAGTGGACGTAGGGATGGAAGTGGACATATTAAATGAAGTCAACGTAGAAATGCAAGTGGACGTAGAACATGATAGAGATTGTAATAGTAGCGTTAGCAGTAAGGACGATTTAAGTGATAATATTTGTTTTGATGAGCAAGCTAACGTAGACAAGATAGCAGAAATAAGGTCATGGGCAATCAGAAACAAAGTTTCACAAAACGTTGTTTCTGATCTACTTTGTAACGAACCTCCTGCGTTACAATTTCTCAGCTGAGGTATGCTCAGCGGTTGTCCTGGGTCGTTTACAAGAATTAAGAGGTTTTTATTTATGTTTTTCAATTTATTTACTATTTATTGCTTAAGATGGATGTTAATAATTTATAATGCTGCCTGGTGATCGAAAGTTTCGTTGAAAGGAATTGATTCTCGTCGATCCCTAGTTGGTGGTTTATTCGAGAAGCGTTTAGGATGTGCGGCGGTGGCACGTGAGTGTGTGCAGCTGTGCTGCGTTGCGTTGGGTGGCGTTAGCGCCCTGGTTTGCGCAGCGATGCGACGTTAGTGTCTCCAGCGGCAGCACGTTGAAGCGTGTGGCAGTGGCACGTGAAGGTGTGCGACGGCGACACGTTGAGCTGTGTGGTGCTAGCGCTCTGGTCTGCGCATTGAAGGTGCGTTAGCTTTACTAGTGGTAGCACTTTTGGGGCGTGCGGCAGTGGCACTTTTAGTAGTGTTTGCGGTGGTATTTTGCGAACGGTGGTCCAACCTGTGTCCGTGGGCTAGAAAGGGCCCTGATGGGACGATCGACTTGCGCTACGGCGATGCTGGCTGACCAGTGCTTTTGCGAGACTTTTCGTCAGTGTGCTTGGGTAGCTGCTGAGGCTTTACGGAAGCTACAGATTTTGCCGCAACCAGTAAAGTCACGAAATGTCGGTCTTTGTGGCTGAGGGGCCTTGTGATGCTATTTTACCGAGAGCTACAGATTTTGCCGCAACCAGTAAAATGGGGAACAGCGTTCGTCTTTGCGGCTGAAAAGCCTCATGAAAATATTTTACCTGAAAGCTACAGATAGTGCCGCAATCAGTAAAAATGGAGGAAGCGTCGGTCTTTGGGGGCTGAAAAGCTTCGTCGTGATCTTTTAACTGAGAGCTACAGATAATGCCGCAACCAGTAAAAAAAATCGAGGAAAACGTCGGTCTTCGCAGCTGAAAGCCTCGTGGTAAGGTTTTACTGAAAACTACAGATAATGCCGTAATCAGTAAGACTAACAGTCATTTTCGTACTTGGGCGTAAGCCGAGGGTGAAATTATCAACGTGATAATTTGCACGGAACCTTAGTGTCGATGCTTGCACACTAAAAGCATTGTCCGTTTGTCTCGAATGCCAAGGAAGGACTCACCTCCGCTAATTTTGCAGTATGCCGTGTTGGTGCTGTACTTTTGCACACGGTCCAAACGAATAGATGTAGAGTTTATGCGCACGGTACCAATGAATAGTTGTTTGGTGGCGTGCTTCTCGTTTCCGTCATTCGTGGTCGTATGTTAGCAACGTTGTTGTTTCTATTTGTCTCGTTATGACCTCGACTGCTTGTTTTGGTGGTTGAAATCCGACTGACTGCTTTGGTTGCTGACTCTTGACTGCCTGCCTTGATGGTTGAAACTTGACTGACTACTGTTCGTCGTGGCAACTGAGAGGCAAGCTCTTATTTACGCATGTTGAGTTTTGAGTGAAAGTTTATGTGCTTGAGTGGAAGCTCCTTTTCCAGTGAAGGTTGTACTCAAGCTTTTAAAGTTGACTTTCGATCACCAATTTTGCCTATAAGTAAGTTCTATGCTTATGTTTAAATTCAATATTAGGATTGTTAAGCTTATTAGTTATGTAATTAAATAATTAAATGATGATGAATAAAGTTAATTTCAATGTTGTGTTTGTTTTAGCTTAAGAAATATAAAATGTTGAGTAAAGTAAAATAAAATAGCATAATTAATAATAATGTAAGGCCTATTTTGACCTTCACAAAATAGTGTCTTTACAACTTCAAACACTAAAAAAAATAGGTCTTGACTATTTGCCTCTGTCAGCTAAAGGTCTTCTTAGGACAAATAGGGAAAAAGTTGAGGTAGAAAGTATGCCAGACGGAGAGTTTTTATATATAGGAATTCAAGAATTTTTTCAAGAAAACTCCTTTCCATTTCTTAAAGATACAAGTGAAGTTTCAATTGACGTAGGTATTGATGGCTTAAAGCTATTTCACAGCTCTAGTAGAGTCTTATGGCCTATTCTTGGAGCAATTGTTAGATTTCCGCAAGAGTGCCCATTTACGATTGCCTGCTTTTCAGGCACGGAGAAACCTTGTCATGTCAATGACTTTTTAAAGGATTTTTCGAATGAAGTAATACTTTTAAAAAGTAATGGTATTAAGGTAGATGGAGTTATAAAGAAATTTGATGTTAGGCTCTTTTGTTGTGACTCACCTGCTCGAGCTTTTGTTACAGGTGTCCAGTCATTCACTGGAAAAAATAGTTGTCCCAAATGCTGTCAGATAGGGAACTTCAGTCACCATATGGTTTCCTTTTCAAAAAGTGCTTCTAGTTTAAGAACAGACCTTTTATTTAAAAATAGAGTAGATCTTGTTCATCATAGTGAAATATTTAGGCAACATGAGACCGTATTAGAAAAGGCTCAGATAGGTATGGTTTCACAATTTCCTTTAGACCCAATGCACTTGGTAGATTTAGGGGTTGTAAAAAGCTAGTGCGGCTGCATTTAAAAATGGGAAACAAGTTGCAAATGAACGAACGAATTAAGTTTGTTTCAAATTTTGTTCCTACAGAATTTGGTAGGGTCTGCAGGAATTTTGATGAAGTCAACAATTGGAAGTCAACAGAGTTTAGGCAATTCCTTTTGTACCTAGGAATATATGTACTGAAAGCTAATTCCCCCTTATAATGCGCGATGTTTACTGATACATTTAAAATCTCTTCAAAATCGACGAATAATTGCGTCACTTTTATTCATCTCTGATCTTATATCGGGGGCTATTGATTGTCCTTCGTTGCTTGAACTAATTAATTTTAACGTTCCATAAAGAAGTTTAAGAAATTCGGATGTATTCTATTTAGATACTCGCAGAACAAACTATGCTATGAATTCTCCGCTGTACAGAGCATTATTAAATTTTAACATATTAACATTTAAGTGTAATGTTGATTTCTCTATGCCTAAATGTGCTATGAAGCAATTACTGAATTGTAATTTTTAATGTATTACTTTATACAAAATTGTTAGTTTTAATTTATTTTTGTATATCATATTTTGCTCTTCTCTCTATAATCTTATTATATTTATTGCTAGTCTGTAAGAACTTTGTTCATTGACTGAATTGAAAAAAAATAAATAAATAAATAATACAAGTAGCGACATTTATTATAACTTTTTTTTATTGCATGCAGGAATTAGACTTCTTTCTTGTGAAAACACATGCAGGAAGGAATGTTACGTAGCTGAGGAAATATTAAAAGAATTTGTAGATCAATTCGGAGAACTTTTTGGGAATCATTTAGTTAGTTGTAACATTCATGGTTTGTTGCATTTGGTAGATGCTTGTAAGCTATATGGACCTTTAAATAGTTTTTCAGCATATAAATTTGAAAATTATATGCAGCATTTAAAAATAATTATTAAAAAGCCCAACCAAATTTTACAGCAGTTATATTTAAGGTTAGAAGAATAAAATAAAGATAAATTAGGATTCCATAAAATTTCTCAAATAGGATCTTTTATTATAAATCCTAGGAAAGAAAATGACAGCTATTGCTTTAGTCAACAGGCAGGTCAATTTAAAGTAATAGAATTAAAGAAAGAAGGTGGTCAGGATGTGGTTTTTGGAAAAAGTTTTCAAACAATTGAAAATTATTTTCAAAAACCAATTCAATCGTACACAGGGCTGGGTATATTAATAGGTAGTGACCTTAGTAGCGAATTAGTAAAAGTACCTAAAATTGATATTATTTATAAAAATTTTTGTATTCCAAATTCTGACAAATTTTTATTGATACCAATTTTGCATCAAGTTTTTCATGATTTTTCAAATTAATAATTTTTAAGCACTCGCACCACATTTTCTTCCACTTTTGAATGTTTTTTATTTATATATAATTTTTTATTTCGTTACTATTTAAATATTATTTTATTTAATTCCTTTTGCATTACATAGAATTTAATTTTCATTTCATTTTCATTTCATTTTCATTTCATTTTCATTTCATTTTCATTTCATTTTCATTTCATTTTCATTTCATTTTCATTTCATTTTCATTTCATTTTCATTTCATTTTCATTTCATTTTCATTTCATTTTCATTTCATTTTCATTTCATTTTCATTTCATTTTCATTTCATTTTCATTTCATTTTCATTTCATTTTCATTTCATTTTCATTTCATTTTCATTTCATTTTCATTTCATTTTCATTTCATTTTCATTTCATTTTCATTTCATTTTCATTTCATTTTCATTTCATTTTCATTTCATTTTCATTTCATTTTCATTTAATTTTCATTTAATTTTCATTTAATTTTCATTTCATTTTCATTTCATTTTCATTTCATTTTCATTTCATTTTCATTTCATTTTCATTTCATTTTCATTTCATTTTCATTTCATTTTCATTTCATTTTCATTTCATTTTCATTTCATTTTCATTTCATTTTCATTTCATTTTCATTTCATTTTCATTTCATTTTCATTTCATTTTCATTTCATTTTCATTTCATTTTCATTTCATTTTCATTTCATTTTCATTTCATTTTCATTTCATTTTCATTTCATTTTCATTTCATTTTCATTTCATTTTCATTTCATTTTCATTTCATTTTCATTTCATTTTCATTTCATTTTCATTTCATTTTCATTTCATTTTCATTTCATTTTCATTTCATTTTCATTTCATTTTCATTTCATTTTCATTTCATTTTCATTTCATTTTCATTTCATTTTCATTTCATTTTCATTTCATTTTCATTTCATTTTCATTTCATTTTCATTTCATTTTCATTTCATTTTCATTTCATTTTCATTTCATTTTCATTTCATTTTCATTTCATTTTCATTTCATTTTCATTTCATTTTCATTTCATTTTCATTTCATTTTCATTTCATTTTCATTTCATTTTCATTTCATTTTCATTTCATTTTCATTTCATTTTCATTTCATTTTCATTTCATTTTCATTTCATTTTCATTTCATTTTCATTTCATTTTCATTTCATTTTCATTTCATTTTCATTTCATTTTCATTTCATTTTCATTTCATTTTCATTTCATTTTCATTTCATTTTCATTTCATTTTCATTTCATTTTCATTTCATTTTCATTTCATTTTCATTTCATTTTCATTTCATTTTCATTTCATTTTCATTTCATTTTCATTTCATTTTCATTTCATTTTCATTTCATTTTCATTTCATTTTCATTTCATTTTCATTTCATTTTCATTTCATTTTCATTTCATTTTCATTTCATTTTCATTTCATTTTCATTTCATTTTCATTTCATTTTCATTTCATTTTCATTTCATTTTCATTTCATTTTCATTTCATTTTCATTTCATTTCATTTTCATTTCATTTTCATTTCATTTTCATTTCATTTTCATTTCATTTTCATTTCATTTTCATTTCATTTTCATTTCATTTTCATTTCATTTTCATTTCATTTTCATTTCATTTTCATTTCATTTTCATTTCATTTTCATTTCATTTTCATTTCATTTTCATTTCATTTTCATTTCATTTTCATTTCATTTTCATTTCATTTTCATTTCATTTTCATTTCATTTTCATTTCATTTTCATTTCATTTTCATTTCATTTTCATTTCATTTTCATTTCATTTTCATTTCATTTTCATTTCATTTTCATTTCATTTTCATTTCATTTTCATTTCATTTTCATTTCATTTTCATTTATTTATTTATTTCGGTCTACAGATTAAATAATCTAACAGACTAATTATATAACAAAAAATATATGTAATTGGAATTATAAATATTATAGCTAATTATACAAAATAAATAGATCAAGCTTAAAGCGCGATAAACTAACATTAAAATTCAAAACAAATGCAAGACTATTGGAGAGACGCTTACATCGAGTTATAGGCGAATTAAGTGCGTAATTAGTTCTGTGAGCGCTTTCCTCGAATAACCTGTTGTACCTTAAATTTCTAGGTGGATCATACAATTGAAATAACATTGATATATCAGGACAATTAATCTTACCGGACATTACATTATGAACAAATATCAAGGAGCAGTAAGAGCGTCTATCTTTTAGTGATTGCAACCCCAGCAGTTTTCTTCTAGACTCGTATGACGGGAGACCATCAGGCCATCTTAATTTGTGTAGAGCATATTTTGTGAACAATTTTTGAATTTTCTCAATGCGATTAGAGTGCTCTTCATTTCATTTTCATTTCATTTTCATTTCATTTTCATTTCATTTTCATTTCATTTTCATTTCATTTTCATTTCATTTTCATTTCATTTTCATTTCATTTTCATTTCATTTTCATTTCATTTTCATTTCATTTTCATTTCATTTTCATTTCATTTTCATTTCATTTTCATTTCATTTTCATTTCATTTTCATTTCATTTTCATTTCATTTTCATTTCATTTTCATTTCATTTTCATTTCATTTTCATTTCATTTTCATTTCATTTTCATTTCATTTTCATTTCATTTTCATTTCATTTTCATTTCATTTTCATTTCATTTTCATTTCATTTTCATTTCATTTTCATTTCATTTTCATTTCATTTTCATTTCATTTTCATTTCATTTTCATTTCATTTTCATTTCATTTTCATTTCATTTTCATTTCATTTTCATTTCATTTTCATTTCATTTTCATTTCATTTTCATTTCATTTTCATTTCATTTTCATTTCATTTTCATTTCATTTTCATTTCATTTTCATTTCATTTTCATTTCATTTTCATTTCATTTTCATTTCATTTTCATTTCATTTTCATTTCATTTTCATTTCATTTTCATTTCATTTTCATTTCATTTTCATTTCATTTTCATTTCATTTTCATTTCATTTTCATTTCATTTTCATTTCATTTTCATTTCATTTTCATTTCATTTTCATTTCATTTTCATTTCATTTTCATTTCATTTTCATTTCATTTTCATTTCATTTTCATTTCATTTTCATTTCATTTTCATTTCATTTTCATTTCATTTTCATTTCATTTTCATTTCATTTTCATTTCATTTTCATTTCATTTTCATTTCATTTTCATTTCATTTTCATTTCATTTTCATTTCATTTTCATTTCATTTTCATTTCATTTTCATTTCATTTTCATTTCATTTTCATTTCATTTTCATTTCATTTTCATTTCATTTTCATTTCATTTTCATTTCATTTTCATTTCATTTTCATTTCATTTTCATTTCATTTTCATTTCATTTTCATTTCATTTTCATTTCATTTTCATTTCATTTTCATTTCATTTTCATTTCATTTTCATTTCATTTTCATTTCATTTTCATTTCATTTTCATTTCATTTTCATTTCATTTTCATTTCATTTTCATTTCATTTTCATTTCATTTTCATTTCATTTTCATTTCATTTTCATTTCATTTTCATTTCATTTTCATTTCATTTTCATTTCATTTTCATTTCATTTTCATTTCATTTTCATTTCATTTTCATTTCATTTTCATTTCATTTTCATTTCATTTTCATTTCATTTTCATTTCATTTTCATTTCATTTTCATTTCATTTTCATTTCATTTTCATTTCATTTTCATTTCATTTTCATTTCATTTTCATTTCATTTTCATTTCATTTTCATTTCATTTTCATTTCATTTTCATTTCATTTTCATTTCATTTTCATTTCATTTTCATTTCATTTTCATTTCATTTTCATTTCATTTTCATTTCATTTTCATTTTCATTTCATTTTCATTTCATTTTCATTTCATTTTCATTTCATTTTCATTTCATTTTCATTTCATTTTCATTTCATTTTCATTTCATTTTCATTTCATTTTCATTTCATTTTCATTTCATTTTCATTTCATTTTCATTTCATTTTCATTTCATTTTCATTTCATTTTCATTTCATTTTCATTTCATTTTCATTTCATTTTCATTTCATTTTCATTTCATTTTCATTTCATTTTCATTTCATTTTCATTTCATTTTCATTTCATTTTCATTTCATTTTCATTTCATTTTCATTTCATTTTCATTTCATTTTCATTTCATTTTCATTTCATTTTCATTTCATTTTCATTTCATTTTCATTTCATTTTCATTTCATTTTCATTTCATTTTCATTTCATTTTCATTTCATTTTCATTTCATTTTCATTTCATTTTCATTTCATTTTCATTTCATTTTCATTTCATTTTCATTTCATTTTCATTTCATTTTCATTTCATTTTCATTTCATTTTCATTTCATTTTCATTTCATTTTCATTTCATTTTCATTTCATTTTCATTTCATTTTCATTTCATTTTCATTTCATTTTCATTTCATTTTCATTTCATTTTCATTTCATTTTCATTTCATTTTCATTTCATTTTCATTTCATTTTCATTTCATTTTCATTTCATTTTCATTTCATTTTCATTTCATTTTCATTTCATTTTCATTTCATTTTCATTTCATTTTCATTTCATTTTCATTTCATTTTCATTTCATTTTCATTTCATTTTCATTTCATTTTCATTTCATTTTCATTTCATTTTCATTTCATTTTCATTTCATTTTCATTTCATTTTCATTTCATTTTCATTTCATTTTCATTTCATTTTCATTTCATTTTCATTTCATTTTCATTTCATTTTCATTTCATTTTCATTTCATTTTCATTTCATTTTCATTTCATTTTCATTTCATTTTCATTTCATTTTCATTTCATTTTCATTTCATTTTCATTTCATTTTCATTTCATTTTCATTTCATTTTCATTTCATTTTCATTTCATTTTCATTTCATTTTCATTTCATTTTCATTTCATTTTCATTTCATTTTCATTTCATTTTCATTTCATTTTCATTTCATTTTCATTTCATTTTCATTTCATTTTCATTTCATTTTCATTTCATTTTCATTTCATTTTCATTTCATTTTCATTTCATTTTCATTTCATTTTCATTTCATTTTCATTTCATTTTCATTTCATTTTCATTTCATTTTCATTTCATTTTCATTTCATTTTCATTTCATTTTCATTTCATTTTCATTTCATTTTCATTTCATTTTCATTTCATTTTCATTTCATTTTCATTTCATTTTCATTTCATTTTCATTTCATTTTCATTTCATTTTCATTTCATTTTCATTTCATTTTCATTTCATTTTCATTTCATTTTCATTTCATTTTCATTTCATTTTCATTTCATTTTCATTTCATTTTCATTTCATTTTCATTTCATTTTCATTTCATTTTCATTTTCATTTCATTTTCATTTCATTTTCATTTCATTTTCATTTCATTTTCATTTCATTTTCATTTCATTTTCATTTCATTTTCATTTCATTTTCATTTCATTTTCATTTCATTTTCATTTCATTTTCATTTCATTTTCATTTCATTTTCATTTCATTTTCATTTCATTTTCATTTCATTTTCATTTCATTTTCATTTCATTTTCATTTCATTTTCATTTCATTTTCATTTCATTTTCATTTCATTTTCATTTCATTTTCATTTCATTTTCATTTCATTTTCATTTCATTTTCATTTCATTTTCATTTCATTTTCATTTCATTTTCATTTCATTTTCATTTCATTTTCATTTCATTTTCATTTCATTTTCATTTCATTTTCATTTCATTTTCATTTCATTTTCATTTCATTTTCATTTCATTTTCATTTCATTTTCATTTCATTTTCATTTCATTTTCATTTCATTTTCATTTCATTTTCATTTCATTTTCATTTCATTTTCATTTCATTTTCATTTCATTTTCATTTCATTTTCATTTCATTTTCATTTCATTTTCATTTCATTTTCATTTCATTTTCATTTCATTTTCATTTCATTTTCATTTCATTTTCATTTCATTTTCATTTCATTTTCATTTCATTTTCATTTCATTTTCATTTCATTTTCATTTCATTTTCATTTCATTTTCATTTCATTTTCATTTCATTTTCATTTCATTTTCATTTCATTTTCATTTCATTTTCATTTCATTTTCATTTCATTTTCATTTCATTTTCATTTCATTTTCATTTCATTTTCATTTCATTTTCATTTCATTTTCATTTCATTTTCATTTCATTTTCATTTCATTTTCATTTCATTTTCATTTCATTTTCATTTCATTTTCATTTCATTTTCATTTCATTTTCATTTCATTTTCATTTCATTTTCATTTCATTTTCATTTCATTTTCATTTCATTTTCATTTCATTTTCATTTCATTTTCATTTCATTTTCATTTCATTTTCATTTCATTTTCATTTCATTTTCATTTCATTTTCATTTCATTTTCATTTCATTTTCATTTCATTTTCATTTCATTTTCATTTCATTTTCATTTCATTTTCATTTCATTTTCATTTCATTTTCATTTCATTTTCATTTCATTTTCATTTCATTTTCATTTCATTTTCATTTCATTTTCATTTCATTTTCATTTCATTTTCATTTCATTTTCATTTCATTTTCATTTCATTTTCATTTCATTTTCATTTCATTTTCATTTCATTTTCATTTCATTTTCATTTCATTTTCATTTCATTTTCATTTCATTTTCATTTCATTTTCATTTCATTTTCATTTCATTTTCATTTCATTTTCATTTCATTTTCATTTCATTTTCATTTCATTTTCATTTCATTTTCATTTCATTTTCATTTCATTTTCATTTCATTTTCATTTCATTTTCATTTCATTTTCATTTCATTTTCATTTCATTTTCATTTCATTTTCATTTCATTTTCATTTCATTTTCATTTCATTTTCATTTCATTTTCATTTCATTTTCATTTCATTTTCATTTCATTTTCATTTCATTTTCATTTCATTTTCATTTCATTTTCATTTCATTTTCATTTCATTTTCATTTCATTTTCATTTCATTTTCATTTCATTTTCATTTCATTTTCATTTCATTTTCATTTCATTTTCATTTCATTTTCATTTCATTTTCATTTCATTTTCATTTCATTTTCATTTCATTTTCATTTCATTTTCATTTCATTTTCATTTCATTTTCATTTCATTTTCATTTCATTTTCATTTCATTTTCATTTCATTTTCATTTCATTTTCATTTCATTTTCATTTCATTTTCATTTCATTTTCATTTCATTTTCATTTCATTTTCATTTCATTTTCATTTCATTTTCATTTCATTTTCATTTCATTTTCATTTCATTTTCATTTCATTTTCATTTCATTTTCATTTCATTTTCATTTCATTTTCATTTCATTTTCATTTCATTTTCATTTCATTTTCATTTCATTTTCATTTCATTTTCATTTCATTTTCATTTCATTTTCATTTCATTTTCATTTCATTTTCATTTCATTTTCATTTCATTTTCATTTCATTTTCATTTCATTTTCATTTCATTTTCATTTCATTTTCATTTCATTTTCATTTCATTTTCATTTCATTTTCATTTCATTTTCATTTCATTTTCATTTCATTTTCATTTCATTTTCATTTCATTTTCATTTCATTTTCATTTCATTTTCATTTCATTTTCATTTCATTTTCATTTCATTTTCATTTCATTTTCATTTCATTTTCATTTCATTTTCATTTCATTTTCATTTCATTTTCATTTCATTTTCATTTCATTTTCATTTCATTTTCATTTCATTTTCATTTCATTTTCATTTCATTTTCATTTCATTTTCATTTCATTTTCATTTCATTTTCATTTCATTTTCATTTCATTTTCATTTCATTTTCATTTCATTTTCATTTCATTTTCATTTCATTTTCATTTCATTTTCATTTCATTTTCATTTCATTTTCATTTCATTTTCATTTCATTTTCATTTCATTTTCATTTCATTTTCATTTCATTTTCATTTCATTTTCATTTCATTTTCATTTCATTTTCATTTCATTTTCATTTCATTTTC
>OY986436.1:120286601-120399412 GCA_963920525.1 Dichetophora obliterata | reverse complement strand
TTTTCATTTCATTTTCATTTCATTTTCATTTCATTTTCATTTCATTTTCATTTCATTTTCAATTTCATTTTCATTTCATTTTCATTTCATTTCATTTCATTTTCATTTCATTTTCATTTCATTTTCATTTCATTTTCATTTCATTTCATTTCATTTTCATTTCATTTTCATTTCATTTTCATTTCATTTTCATTTCATTTTCATTCATTTTCATTTCATTTCATTTTCATTTCATTTTCATTTCATTTTCATTTCATTTTCATTTCATTTCATTTCATTTTCATTTCATTTTCATTTCATTTTCATTTCATTTTCATTTCATTTTCATTTCATTTTCATTTCATTTTCATTTCATTTTCATTTCATTTTCATTTCATTTTCATTTCATTTTCATTTCATTTTCATTTCATTTTCATTTCATTTTCATTTCATTTTCATTTCATTTTCATTTCATTTTCATTTCATTTTCATTTCATTTTCATTTCATTTTCATTTCATTTTCCATTTCATTTTCATTTCATTTTCATTTCATTTTCATTTCATTTTCATTTCATTTTCATTTCATTTTCATTTCATTTCATTTCATTTCATTTCAATTTCATTTCATTTTCATTTCATTTTCATTTCATTTTCATTTCATTTTCCATTTCATTTCATTTCAATTTTCATTTCATTTTCATTTCATTTTCATTTCATTTTCATTTCATTTTCATTTCATTTTCATTTCATTTTCATTTCATTTATCATTTCATTTTCATTTCATTTTCATTTCATTTTCATTTCATTTTCATTTCATTTTCATTTCATTTCATTTCATTTTCATTTCATTTTCATTTCATTTCATTTCATTTTCATTTCATTTTCATTTCATTTTCATTTCATTTTCATTTCATTTCATTCATTTTCATTTCATTTTCATTTCATTTTCATTTCATTTTCATTTCATTTTCATTTCATTTTCATTTCATTTTCATTCATTTTCATTTCATTTTCATTTCATTTTCATTTCATTTTTCATTTCATTTTCATTTCATTTTCATTTCATTTTCATTTCATTTCATTTCATTTCATTTTCATTTCATTTCATTTCATTTTCATTTCATTTCATTTTCATTTCATTTTCATTTCATTTTCATTTCATTTCATTTCATTTTCATTTCATTTTCATTCATTTCATTTCATTTCATTTCATTTTCATTTCATTTTCATTTCATTTCATTTCATTTTCATTTCATTTTCATTTCATTTTCATTCATTTTCATTTCATTTTCATTTCATTTTCATTTCATTTCATTTCATTTCATTTCATTTCATTTCATTTTCATTTCATTTTCATTTCATTTTCATTTCATTTCATTTCATTTCATTCATTTTCATTTCATTTTCATTTCATTTTCATTTCATTTTCTTTCATTTTCATTTCATTTCATTTCATTTCATTCTTTCATTTCATTTCATTTCATTTCATTTCATTTTCATTTCATTTTCATTTCATTTTCATTTCATTTTCATTTCATTTCATTTCATTTTCATTTCATTTTCATTTCATTTTCATTTCATTTCATTTCATTTCATTTCATTTTCATTTCATTTTCATTTCATTTTCATTTCATTTTCATTTCATTTCATTTCATTTTCATTTCATTTTCATTTCATTTTCATTTCATTTTCATTTCATTTCATTTCATTTTCATTTCATTTTCATTTCATTTCATTTCATTTCATTTCATTTTCATTTCATTTCATTTCATTTTCATTTCATTTTCATTTCATTTTCATTTCATTTCATTTCATTTTCATTCATTTTCATTTCATTTTCATTTCATTTTCATTTCATTTCATTTCATTTTCATTTCATTTTCATTTCATTTCATTTCATTTCATTTCATTTTCATTTCATTTTCATTTCATTTTCATTTCATTTTCATTTCATTTTCATTTCATTTTCATTTCATTTTCATTTCATTTTCATTTCATTTTCATTTCATTTTCATTTCATTTTCATTTCATTTTCATTTCATTTCATTTCTCATTTCATTTCATTTTCATTTCATTTTCATTTCATTTCATTTCATTTTCATTTCATTTCATTTCATTTTCATTTCATTTTCATTTCATTTTCATTTCATTTTCATTTCATTTTCATTTCATTTTCATTTCATTTTCATTTCATTTTCATTTCATTTTCATTTCATTTTCATTTCATTTTCATTTCATTTTTCATTTCATTTTCATTTCATTTCATTCATTTTCATTTCATTTTCATTTCATTTTCATTTCATTTTCATTTCAATTTCATTTCATTTTCATTTCATTTTCATTTCATTTTCATTTCATCATTTTCATTTCATTCTTTCATTTCATTTTCATTTCATTTTCATTCATTTTCATTTCATTTTCATTTCATTTTCATTTCATTTTCATTTCATTTTCATTTCAATTTTCATTTCATTTTCATTTCATTTTCATTTCATTTTCATTTCATTTTCATTTCATTTTCATTTCATTTTCATTTCATTTTCATTTCATTTTCATTTCATTTTCATTTCATTTTCAATTTCATTTTCATTTCATTTTCATTTCATTTTCATTTCATTTTCATTTCATTTTCATTTCATTTTCATTTCATTTCATTTCATTTTCATTTCAATTTCATTTCATTTTCATTTCATTTTCATTTCATTTTCATTTCATTTTCATTTCATTTTCATTTCATTTTCATTTCATTTTCATTTCATTTTCATTTCATTTTCATTTCATTTTCATTTCATTTTCATTTCATTTTCATTTCATTTTCATTTCATTTCATTTCATTTTCATTTCATTTCATTTCATTTTCATTTCATTTTCATTTCATTTTCATTTCATTTTCATTTCATTTTCATTTCATTTTCATTTCATTTTCATTTCATTTTCATTTCATTTTCATTTCATTTTCATTTCATTTTCATTTCATTTTCATTTCATTTTCATTTCATTTTCATTTCATTTTCATTTCATTTTCATTTCATTTTCATTTCATTTTCATTTCATTTTCATTTCATTTTCATTTCATTTTCATTTCATTTCATTTCATTTCATTTCATTTTCATTTCATTTCATTTCATTTTCATTTCATTTTCATTTCATTTTCATTTCATTTTCATTTCATTTTCATTTCATTTTCATTTCATTTTCATTTCATTTTCATTTCATTTTCATTTCATTTTCATTTCATTTTCATTTCATTTTCATTTCATTTCATTTCATTTTCATTTCATTTTCATTTCATTTTCATTTCATTTTCATTTCATTTTCATTTCATTTTCATTTCATTTCATTTCATTTTCATTTCATTTTCATTTCATTTTCATTTCATTTTCATTTCATTTTCATTTCATTTTCATTTCATTTTCATTTCATTTTCATTTCATTTTCATTTCATTTTCATTTCATTTTCATTTCATTTTCATTTCATTTTCATTTCATTTTCATTTCATTTTCATTTCATTTTCATTTCATTTTCATTTCATTTTCATTTCATTTCATTTCATTTTCATTTCATTTTCATTTCATTTTCATTTCATTTTCATTTTCATTTCATTTTCATTTCATTTTCATTTCATTTTCATTTCATTTTCATTTCATTTTCATTTCATTTTCATTTCATTTTCATTTCATTTTCATTTCATTTTCATTTCATTTTCATTTCATTTTCATTTCATTTTCATTTCATTTTCATTTCATTTTCATTTCATTTTCATTTCATTTTCATTTCATTTTCATTTCATTTTCATTTCATTTTCATTTCATTTTCATTTCATTTTCATTTCATTTTCATTTCATTTTCATTTCATTTTCATTTCATTTTCATTTCATTTTCATTTCATTTTCATTTCATTTTCATTTCATTTCATTTCATTTTCATTTCATTTTCATTCATTTTCATTTCATTTTCATTTCATTTTCATTTCATTTTCATTTCATTTCATTTCATTTTCATTTCATTTCATTTCATTTTCATTTCATTTTCATTTCATTTTCATTTCATTTTCATTTCATTTTCATTTCATTTTCATTTCATTTTCATTTCATTTTCATTTCATTTTCATTTCATTTTCATTTCATTTTCATTTCATTTTCATTTCATTTTCATTTCATTTCATTTCATTTTCATTTCATTTTCATTTCATTTTCATTTCATTTTCATTTCATTTTCATTTCATTTTCATTTCATTTTCATTTCATTTTCATTTCATTTTCATTTCATTTTCATTTCATTTTCATTTCATTTTCATTTCATTTTCATTTCATTTTCATTTCATTTTCATTTCATTTTCATTTCATTTTCATTTCATTTTCATTTCATTTTCATTTCATTTTCATTTCATTTTCATTTCATTTTCATTTCATTTTCATTTCATTTTCATTTCCATTTTCATTTCATTTTCATTTCATTTTCATTTCATTTTCATTTCATTTTCATTTCATTTTCATTTCATTTTCATTTCATTTTCATTTCATTTTCATTTCATTTTCATTTCATTTTCATTTCATTTTCATTTCATTTTCATTTCATTTTCATTTCATTTTCATTTCATTTTCATTTCATTTTCATTTCATTTTCATTTCATTTTCATTTCATTTTCATTTCATTTTCATTTCATTTTCATTTCATTTTCATTTCATTTTCATTTCATTTTCATTTCATTTTCATTTCATTTTCATTTCATTTTCATTTCATTTCATTTCATTTTCATTTCATTTTCATTTCATTTTCATTTCATTTTCATTCATTTTCATTTCATTTCATTTCATTTCATTTCATTTTCATTTCATTTTCATTTCATTTTCATTTCATTTTCATTTCATTTTCATTTCATTTTCATTTCATTTTCATTTCATTTCATTTCATTTTCATTTCATTTTCATTTCATTTTCATTTCATTTTCATTTCATTTTCATTTCATTTTCATTTCATTTTCATTTCATTTTCATTTCATTTTCATTTCATTTTCATTTCATTTTCATTTCATTTTCATTTCATTTTCATTTCATTTTCATTTCATTTTCATTTCATTTTCATTTCATTTTCATTTCATTTTCATTTCATTTTCATTTCATTTTCATTTCATTTTCATTTCATTTTCATTTCATTTTCATTTCATTTTCATTTCATTTTCATTTCATTTTCATTTCATTTTCATTTCATTTTCATTTCATTTTCATTTCATTTTCATTTCATTTTCATTTCATTTTCATTTCATTTTCATTTCATTTTCATTTCATTTTCATTTCATTTTCATTTCATTTTCATTTCATTTTCATTTCATTTTCATTTCATTTTCATTTCATTTTCATTTCATTTTCATTTCATTTTCATTTCATTTTCATTTCATTTTCATTTCATTTTCATTTCATTTTCATTTCATTTTCATTTCATTTTCATTTCATTTTCATTTCATTTTCATTTCATTTTCATTTCATTTTCATTTCATTTTCATTTCATTTTCATTTCATTTTCATTTCATTTTCATTTCATTTTCATTTCATTTTCATTTCATTTTCATTTCATTTTCATTTCATTTTCATTTCATTTTCATTTCATTTTCATTTCATTTTCATTTCATTTTCATTTCATTTTCATTTCATTTTCATTTCATTTTCATTTCATTTTCATTTCATTTTCATTTCATTTTCATTTCATTTTCATTTCATTTTCATTTCATTTTCATTTCATTTTCATTTCATTTTCATTTCATTTTCATTTCATTTTCATTTCATTTTCATTTCATTTTCATTTCATTTTCATTTCATTTTCATTTCATTTTCATTTCATTTTCATTTCATTTTCATTTCATTTTCATTTCATTTTCATTTCATTTTCATTTCATTTTCATTTCATTTTCATTTCATTTTCATTTCATTTTCATTTCATTTTCATTTCATTTTCATTTCATTTTCATTTCATTTTCATTTCATTTTCATTTCATTTTCATTTCATTTTCATTTCATTTTCATTTCATTTTCATTTCATTTTCATTTCATTTTCATTTCATTTTCATTTCATTTTCATTTCATTTTCATTTCATTTTCATTTCATTTTCATTTCATTTTCATTTCATTTTCATTTCATTTTCATTTCATTTTCATTTCATTTTCATTTCATTTTCATTTCATTTTCATTTCATTTTCATTTCATTTTCATTTCATTTTCATTTCATTTTCATTTCATTTTCATTTCATTTTCATTTCATTTTCATTTCATTTTCATTTCATTTTCATTTCATTTTCATTTCATTTTCATTTCATTTTCATTTCATTTTCATTTCATTTTCATTTCATTTTCATTTCATTTTCATTTCATTTTCATTTCATTTTCATTTCATTTTCATTTCATTTTCATTTCATTTTCATTTCATTTTCATTTCATTTTCATTTCATTTTCATTTCATTTTCATTTCATTTTCATTTCATTTTCATTTCATTTCATTTCATTTTCATTTCATTTTCATTTCATTTTCATTTCATTTTCATTTCATTTTCATTTCATTTTCATTTCATTTTCATTTCATTTTCATTTCATTTTCATTTCATTTTCATTTCATTTTCATTTCATTTTCATTTCATTTTCATTTCATTTTCATTTCATTTTCATTTCATTTTCATTTCATTTTCATTTCATTTTCATTTCATTTTCATTTCATTTTCATTTCATTTTCATTTCATTTTCATTTCATTTTCATTTCATTTTCATTTCATTTTCATTTCATTTTCATTTCATTTTCATTTCATTTTCATTTCATTTTCATTTCATTTTCATTTCATTTTCATTTCATTTTCATTTCATTTTCATTTCATTTTCATTTCATTTTCATTTCATTTTCATTTCATTTTCATTTCATTTTCATTTCATTTTCATTTCATTTTCATTTCATTTTCATTTCATTTTCATTTCATTTTCATTTCATTTTCATTTCATTTTCATTTCATTTTCATTTCATTTTCATTTCATTTTCATTTCATTTTCATTTCATTTTCATTTCATTTTCATTTCATTTTCATTTCATTTTCATTTCATTTTCATTTCATTTTCATTTCATTTTCATTTCATTTTCATTTCATTTTCATTTCATTTTCATTTCATTTTCATTTCATTTTCATTTCATTTTCATTTCATTTTCATTTCATTTTCATTTCATTTTCATTTCATTTTCATTTCATTTTCATTTCATTTTCATTTCATTTTCATTTCATTTTCATTTCATTTTCATTTCATTTTCATTTCATTTTCATTTCATTTTCATTTCATTTTCATTTCATTTTCATTTCATTTTCATTTCATTTTCATTTCATTTTCATTTCATTTTCATTTCATTTTCATTTCATTTTCATTTCATTTTCATTTCATTTTCATTTCATTTTCATTTCATTTTCATTTCATTTTCATTTCATTTTCATTTCATTTTCATTTCATTTTCATTTCATTTTCATTTCATTTTCATTTCATTTTCATTTCATTTTCATTTCATTTTCATTTCATTTTCATTTCATTTTCATTTCATTTTCATTTCATTTTCATTTCATTTTCATTTCATTTTCATTTCATTTTCATTTCATTTTCATTTCATTTTCATTTCATTTTCATTTCATTTTCATTTCATTTTCATTTCATTTTCATTTCATTTTCATTTCATTTTCATTTCATTTTCATTTCATTTTCATTTCATTTTCATTTCATTTTCATTTCATTTTCATTTCATTTTCATTTCATTTTCATTTCATTTTCATTTCATTTTCATTTCATTTTCATTTCATTTTCATTTCATTTTCATTTCATTTTCATTTCATTTTCATTTCATTTTCATTTCATTTTCATTTCATTTTCATTTCATTTTCATTTCATTTTCATTTCATTTTCATTTCATTTTCATTTCATTTTCATTTCATTTTCATTTCATTTTCATTTCATTTTCATTTCATTTTCATTTCATTTTCATTTCATTTTCATTTCATTTTCATTTCATTTTCATTTCATTTTCATTTCATTTTCATTTCATTTTCATTTCATTTTCATTTCATTTTCATTTCATTTTCATTTCATTTTCATTTCATTTTCATTTCATTTTCATTTCATTTTCATTTCATTTTCATTTCATTTTCATTTCATTTTCATTTCATTTTCATTTCATTTTCATTTCATTTTCATTTCATTTTCATTTCATTTTCATTTCATTTTCATTTCATTTTCATTTCATTTTCATTTCATTTTCATTTCATTTTCATTTCATTTTCATTTCATTTTCATTTCATTTTCATTTCATTTTCATTTCATTTTCATTTCATTTTCATTTCATTTTCATTTCATTTTCATTTCATTTTCATTTCATTTTCATTTCATTTTCATTTCATTTTCATTTCATTTTCATTTCATTTTCATTTCATTTTCATTTCATTTTCATTTCATTTTCATTTCATTTTCATTTCATTTTCATTTCATTTTCATTTCATTTTCATTTCATTTTCATTTCATTTTCATTTCATTTTCATTTCATTTTCATTTCATTTTCATTTCATTTTCATTTCATTTTCATTTCATTTTCATTTCATTTTCATTTCATTTTCATTTCATTTTCATTTCATTTTCATTTCATTTTCATTTCATTTTCATTTCATTTTCATTTCATTTTCATTTCATTTTCATTTCATTTTCATTTCATTTTCATTTCATTTTCATTTCATTTTCATTTCATTTTCATTTCATTTTCATTTCATTTTCATTTCATTTTCATTTCATTTTCATTTCATTTTCATTTCATTTTCATTTCATTTTCATTTCATTTTCATTTCATTTTCATTTCATTTTCATTTCATTTTCATTTCATTTTCATTTCATTTTCATTTCATTTTCATTTCATTTTCATTTCATTTTCATTTCATTTTCATTTCATTTTCATTTCATTTTCATTTCATTTTCATTTCATTTTCATTTCATTTTCATTTCATTTTCATTTCATTTTCATTTCATTTTCATTTCATTTTCATTTCATTTTCATTTCATTTTCATTTCATTTTCATTTCATTTTCATTTCATTTTCATTTCATTTTCATTTCATTTTCATTTCATTTTCATTTCATTTTCATTTCATTTTCATTTCATTTTCATTTCATTTTCATTTCATTTTCATTTCATTTTCATTTCATTTTCATTTCATTTTCATTTCATTTTCATTTCATTTTCATTTCATTTTCATTTCATTTTCATTTCATTTTCATTTCATTTTCATTTCATTTTCATTTCATTTTCATTTCATTTTCATTTCATTTTCATTTCATTTTCATTTCATTTTCATTTCATTTTCATTTCATTTTCATTTCATTTTCATTTCATTTTCATTTCATTTTCATTTCATTTTCATTTCATTTTCATTTCATTTTCATTTCATTTTCATTTCATTTTCATTTCATTTTCATTTCATTTTCATTTCATTTTCATTTCATTTTCATTTCATTTTCATTTCATTTTCATTTCATTTTCATTTCATTTTCATTTCATTTTCATTTCATTTTCATTTCATTTTCATTTCATTTTCATTTCATTTTCATTTCATTTTCATTTCATTTTCATTTCATTTTCATTTCATTTTCATTTCATTTTCATTTCATTTTCATTTCATTTTCATTTCATTTTCATTTCATTTTCATTTCATTTTCATTTCATTTTCATTTCATTTTCATTTCATTTTCATTTCATTTTCATTTCATTTTCATTTCATTTTCATTTCATTTTCATTTCATTTTCATTTCATTTTCATTTCATTTTCATTTCATTTTCATTTCATTTTCATTTCATTTTCATTTCATTTTCATTTCATTTTCATTTCATTTTCATTTCATTTTCATTTCATTTTCATTTCATTTTCATTTCATTTTCATTTCATTTTCATTTCATTTTCATTTCATTTTCATTTCATTTTCATTTCATTTTCATTTCATTTTCATTTCATTTTCATTTCATTTTCATTTCATTTTCATTTCATTTTCATTTCATTTTCATTTCATTTTCATTTCATTTTCATTTCATTTTCATTTCATTTTCATTTCATTTTCATTTCATTTTCATTTCATTTTCATTTCATTTTCATTTCATTTTCATTTCATTTTCATTTCATTTTCATTTCATTTTCATTTCATTTTCATTTCATTTTCATTTCATTTTCATTTCATTTTCATTTCATTTTCATTTCATTTTCATTTCATTTTCATTTCATTTTCATTTCATTTTCATTTCATTTTCATTTCATTTTCATTTCATTTTCATTTCATTTTCATTTCATTTTCATTTCATTTTCATTTCATTTTCATTTCATTTTCATTTCATTTTCATTTCATTTTCATTTCATTTTCATTTCATTTTCATTTCATTTTCATTTCATTTTCATTTCATTTTCATTTCATTTTCATTTCATTTTCATTTCATTTTCATTTCATTTTCATTTCATTTTCATTTCATTTTTTTCATTTCATTTTCATTTCATTTTCATTTCATTTTCATTTCATTTTCATTTCATTTTCATTTCATTTTCATTTCATTTTCATTTCATTTTCATTTCATTTTCATTTCATTTTCATTTCATTTTCATTTCATTTTCATTTCATTTTCATTTCATTTTCATTTCATTTTCATTTCATTTTCATTTCATTTTCATTTCATTTTCATTTCATTTTCATTTCATTTTCATTTCATTTTCATTTCATTTTCATTTCATTTTCATTTCATTTTCATTTCATTTTCATTTCATTTTCATTTCATTTTCATTTCATTTTCATTTCATTTTCATTTCATTTTCATTTCATTTTCATTTCATTTTCATTTCATTTTCATTTCATTTTCATTTCATTTTCATTTCATTTTCATTTCATTTTCATTTCATTTTCATTTCATTTTCATTTCATTTTCATTTCATTTTCATTTCATTTTCATTTCATTTTCATTTCATTTTCATTTCATTTTCATTTCATTTTCATTTCATTTTCATTTCATTTTCATTTCATTTTCATTTCATTTTCATTTCATTTTCATTTCATTTTCATTTCATTTTCATTTCATTTTCATTTCATTTTCATTTCATTTTCATTTCATTTTCATTTCATTTTCATTTCATTTTCATTTCATTTTCATTTCATTTTCATTTCATTTTCATTTCATTTTCATTTCATTTTCATTTCATTTTCATTTCATTTTCATTTCATTTTCATTTCATTTTCATTTCATTTTCATTTCATTTTCATTTCATTTTCATTTCATTTTCATTTCATTTTCATTTCATTTTCATTTCATTTTCATTTCATTTTCATTTCATTTTCATTTCATTTTCATTTCATTTTCATTTCATTTTCATTTCATTTTCATTTCATTTTCATTTCATTTTCATTTCATTTTCATTTCATTTTCATTTCATTTTCATTTCATTTTCATTTCATTTTCATTTCATTTTCATTTCATTTTCATTTCATTTTCATTTCATTTTCATTTCATTTTCATTTCATTTTCATTTCATTTTCATTTCATTTTCATTTCATTTTCATTTCATTTTCATTTCATTTTCATTTCATTTTCATTTCATTTTCATTTCATTTTCATTTCATTTTCATTTCATTTTCATTTCATTTTCATTTCATTTTCATTTCATTTTCATTTCATTTTCATTTCATTTTCATTTCATTTTCATTTCATTTTCATTTCATTTTCATTTCATTTTCATTTCATTTTCATTTCATTTTCATTTCATTTTCATTTCATTTTCATTTCATTTTCATTTCATTTTCATTTCATTTTCATTTCATTTTCATTTTCATTTCATTTTCATTTCATTTTCATTTCATTTTCATTTCATTTTCATTTCATTTTCATTTCATTTTCATTTCATTTTCATTTCATTTTCATTTCATTTTCATTTCATTTTCATTTCATTTTCATTTCATTTTCATTTCATTTTCATTTCATTTTCATTTCATTTTCATTTCATTTTCATTTCATTTTCATTTCATTTTCATTTCATTTTCATTTCATTTTCATTTCATTTTCATTTCATTTTCATTTCATTTTCATTTCATTTTCATTTCATTTTCATTTCATTTTCATTTCATTTTCATTTCATTTTCATTTCATTTTCATTTCATTTTCATTTCATTTTCATTTCATTTTCATTTCATTTTCATTTCATTTTCATTTCATTTTCATTTCATTTTCATTTCATTTTCATTTCATTTTCATTTCATTTTCATTTCATTTTCATTTCATTTTCATTTCATTTTCATTTCATTTTCATTTCATTTTCATTTCATTTTCATTTCATTTTCATTTCATTTTCATTTCATTTTCATTTCATTTTCATTTCATTTTCATTTCATTTTCATTTCATTTTCATTTCATTTTCATTTCATTTTCATTTCATTTTCATTTCATTTTCATTTCATTTTCATTTCATTTTCATTTCATTTTCATTTCATTTTCATTTCATTTTCATTTCATTTTCATTTTCATTTCATTTTCATTTCATTTTCATTTCATTTTCATTTCATTTTCATTTCATTTTCATTTCATTTTCATTTCATTTTCATTTCATTTTCATTTCATTTTCATTTCATTTTCATTTCATTTTCATTTCATTTTCATTTCATTTTCATTTCATTTTCATTTCATTTTCATTTCATTTTCATTTCATTTTCATTTCATTTTCATTTCATTTTCATTTCATTTTCATTTCATTTTCATTTCATTTTCATTTCATTTTCATTTCATTTTCATTTCATTTTCATTTCATTTTCATTTCATTTTCATTTCATTTTCATTTCATTTTCATTTCATTTTCATTTCATTTTCATTTCATTTTCATTTCATTTTCATTTCATTTTCATTTCATTTTCATTTCATTTTCATTTCATTTTCATTTCATTTTCATTTCATTTTCATTTCATTTTCATTTCATTTTCATTTCATTTTCATTTCATTTTCATTTCATTTTCATTTCATTTTCATTTCATTTTCATTTCATTTTCATTTCATTTTCATTTCATTTTCATTTCATTTTCATTTCATTTTCATTTCATTTTCATTTCATTTTCATTTCATTTTCATTTCATTTTCATTTCATTTTCATTTCATTTTCATTTCATTTTCATTTCATTTTCATTTCATTTTCATTTCATTTTCATTTCATTTTCATTTCATTTTCATTTCATTTTCATTTCATTTTCATTTCATTTTCATTTCATTTTCATTTCATTTTCATTTCATTTTCATTTCATTTTCATTTCATTTTCATTTCATTTTCATTTCATTTTCATTTCATTTTCATTTCATTTTCATTTCATTTTCATTTCATTTTCATTTCATTTTCATTTCATTTTCATTTCATTTTCATTTCATTTTCATTTCATTTTCATTTCATTTTCATTTCATTTTCATTTCATTTTCATTTCATTTTCATTTCATTTTCATTTCATTTTCATTTCATTTTCATTTCATTTTCATTTCATTTTCATTTCATTTTCATTTCATTTTCATTTCATTTTCATTTCATTTTCATTTCATTTTCATTTCATTTTCATTTCATTTTCATTTCATTTTCATTTCATTTTCATTTCATTTTCATTTCATTTTCATTTCATTTTCATTTCATTTTCATTTCATTTTCATTTCATTTTCATTTCATTTTCATTTCATTTTCATTTCATTTTCATTTCATTTTCATTTCATTTTCATTTCATTTTCATTTCATTTTCATTTCATTTTCATTTCATTTTCATTTCATTTTCATTTCATTTTCATTTCATTTTCATTTCATTTTCATTTCATTTTCATTTCATTTTCATTTCATTTTCATTTCATTTTCATTTCATTTTCATTTCATTTTCATTTCATTTTCATTTCATTTTCATTTCATTTTCATTTCATTTTCATTTCATTTTCATTTCATTTTCATTTCATTTTCATTTCATTTTCATTTCATTTTCATTTCATTTTCATTTCATTTTCATTTCATTTTCATTTCATTTTCATTTCATTTTCATTTCATTTTCATTTCATTTTCATTTCATTTTCATTTCATTTTCATTTCATTTTCATTTCATTTTCATTTCATTTTCATTTCATTTTCATTTCATTTTCATTTCATTTTCATTTCATTTTCATTTCATTTTCATTTCATTTTCATTTCATTTTCATTTCATTTTCATTTCATTTTCATTTCATTTTCATTTCATTTTCATTTCATTTTCATTTCATTTTCATTTCATTTTCATTTCATTTTCATTTCATTTTCATTTCATTTTCATTTCATTTTCATTTCATTTTCATTTCATTTTCATTTCATTTTCATTTCATTTTCATTTCATTTTCATTTCATTTTCATTTCATTTTCATTTCATTTTCATTTCATTTTCATTTCATTTTCATTTCATTTTCATTTCATTTTCATTTCATTTTCATTTCATTTTCATTTCATTTTCATTTCATTTTCATTTCATTTTCATTTCATTTTCATTTCATTTTCATTTCATTTTCATTTCATTTTCATTTCATTTTCATTTCATTTTCATTTCATTTTCATTTCATTTTCATTTCATTTTCATTTCATTTTCATTTCATTTTCATTTCATTTTCATTTCATTTTCATTTCATTTTCATTTCATTTTCATTTCATTTTCATTTCATTTTCATTTCATTTTCATTTCATTTTCATTTCATTTTCATTTCATTTTCATTTCATTTTCATTTCATTTTCATTTCATTTTCATTTCATTTTCATTTCATTTTCATTTCATTTTCATTTCATTTTCATTTCATTTTCATTTCATTTTCATTTCATTTTCATTTCATTTTCATTTCATTTTCATTTCATTTTCATTTCATTTTCATTTCATTTTCATTTCATTTTCATTTCATTTTCATTTCATTTTCATTTCATTTTCATTTCATTTTCATTTCATTTTCATTTCATTTTCATTTCATTTTCATTTCATTTTCATTTCATTTTCATTTCATTTTCATTTCATTTTCATTTCATTTTCATTTCATTTTCATTTCATTTTCATTTCATTTTCATTTCATTTTCATTTCATTTTCATTTCATTTTCATTTCATTTTCATTTCATTTTCATTTCATTTTCATTTCATTTTCATTTCATTTTCATTTCATTTTCATTTCATTTTCATTTCATTTTCATTTCATTTTCATTTCATTTTCATTTCATTTTCATTTCATTTTCATTTCATTTTCATTTCATTTTCATTTCATTTCCATTTCATTTCCATTTCATTATCATTTCATTCTTTCTTTCATTTATATATTTTAATTACAGTGGACTCGATTGATTTTGATGACCCAACTATTCTTATCGAAGGTAGAAACTGTAACAGTTTATTATATACTACTACTTCTTTAATAAATTCATTAATTTGTTATAGAAATAATCAGCCCGACACGCCAACGAGAAGTGAATTTCGGTAATGTCGTCGACCCAAGCACTGCAATTAAAGGTAAGAACTAAAACTATATATACCATTTATTTGATAAGTTCCTTACAATTTTTATAGAAATTACCAACCCGAAGCGCAAGCGCAAAGTTCTCCAGACGTCACGCGGTTTCAACGATCCAGTGTCAACGGTAACTAAAAACCAAGCGCCAATACCAAGTGTTTCGACGAACGAAGGTAATTTATTGATATATTTTTTTTTATTTAGTAATTCCAAGATTTTTCAGATGTTGTAAGTCTTCTTACAATGGTAATAAGCAACCAAAACAAAATGCTTGAATCATTTCACAACTTTGAAAATCGTTTGTCCATATTGGAGACACTTAATAATAATATTGTAAGTAACACAGGGGTACACAGATAAAACTCTTTGCTATATTTGTATTGTGATTAAGCAATACTTCAAACAAAGGCTTCATTCTGAGCCAGTAAAAAGTATTCCAAATTTGCTATTCCAATTTATAATAACTTAGCCAAATATTTGCTTTCGGTTAGTTTAAATTCACTATTTCAATTCATAATTCAATCAACTTGTTGACTGCTGTTCCCTAAAGTGCTGGACGCAGGGACCGTACCAGTTACGGTTTTTATCAAAAAAGTCAGATATTAACAGTTATTATTTAACTTTTATTTTTTCCGACAAAAATGCTAGTTATTTAATGCCTTTTATTTTTTCGGGCAAAAATAACTGTTACTTTTGACTTTTTTTTTTTTTTGTCAAAAATAACAGTTATTTTATGCCTTTTATTTTTTCGGTCAGATATATCAGGCAATTTGAATTTTTTTTAAAGGCCATTTGAACGGCAAAAAAGTTTCATGCAATTTTTATCGTCTTATCAACGCGCACATTTTGAGTTATAAAACTTTTTAGTTTTTAAAGTTTTTTATTCGTCCTTTGAAAAACACAAATTGCCTGATATTTTTGACCGAAAAAAATAAAAGGCACAAAATAACTGTTATTTTTTACCTAAAAAATAAAAGTCAAAAGTAACAGTTATTTTTGCCCGAAAAAATAAAAGTAAAAAAATAACAGTTAATTTTAATTTTTATAGTAACAGCCAAACATTTAAAAGGCATTTAATATTCGCAAAGCTGCTGCCATTACGATAATAATGGTATATTTAAAAAAGTCTTCCGGCCACTTTTTCGTTATGCCTTTTTCATTTGAAAATTGTAAAATAACAGTTTTTTTCGGTCCCTGGCTGGACGTTAATTGCAAAACCGTATCTAGGTTTCACACTGTAAGTTAGCAAGAGCATAATTTTGCAAAATTATTATAAACTGAAATAGCAAATTTTAAGTGAATTCAAGTAAAAATTTCCTCAGTTATTATAAAGTCGAAAAACAAATTTTAACTTAATTCAAGGAAGTATATGCTAAGTAATTATAAATTGAAATATGAAATCAAATAAAATTTAGCCAATATTTGCTATTATAAGAAAGAACATTATTGCTGAAATGTAATAAACTCATATTCAGACCTATCTAGATGGATAGTTCTCCTGAAAGGTATTATATCTGCGTAATTTTTATGTCGATGTAAAGTTTTTTTTAAATACTCTGAAAAATATGAAAAAATTTTAAAATACAATTGGTGCATATATTTAAATAGCTGCAACTTTGAAACCGTCAGTTGTACAGAAAAAAGTGTTAATATATTTTAAATACATTGAATGTGTGTTTAGGTGGTGTGTTTCTTGTAGCATTTTTATTATAAATTCTTGTTTAGTGAACCTGAAAATTTCAGTCTCATTTTTCATAGCCTTCGCAACAAATTTGTTATCTTTTTAATATATTGTCGTATTAAGGCATATATGTATTTTAAAGGCTAACACACTATTATAGGTTGCGATTCCAACGATTGCTATTTTTAACAATTTTTTTAAAAATGCCTTTAAAAGATTTCCTATTTTTATACCAAAAATTCCTTTTTTAATTTTAATACCAATGAATAAATTAATATTCAAATAAATCTATTAGTATTCAAATAAAGACATTAATTAAAATGAAATTTATAGAACCAAATATTTTTTATTTTTTTTATATTTTTAAAAACTGTTACGATATTTGAAAATATGGAATTTTTGCTGTAAAAAAATAAATCTTTTGTAGGCATTTTTAAGAAATATCAATCGTTGGACCCAAACCAAACTTACTTGGGTTGGACCCAACCCAAAATTATGTGTATAGCTTTTAAAAAATATGGCTAAACACAACACTATATTAAAAAGGTAAAAATTTGTTGCGAAGACTATGAAAAATATGACTGAAAATTACAGTATAAAAAAGAATTTTTGTTAAAAATGAAAAAAATAATACAGCATCAAAAATTCTCATTCAAGGTCTTTAAAACATATTTCAGTTCTCTAACGAATTCTGGTTTCAAAAGATACAGCTATTTCAATACATGCAGAAATTGTATTTTTATGATTATTTAATATATTAAACAGTGTATAACTTTATATAAGAAAATGTTTGAAAAAAAACATATGAAGTTATTTTTATGAAAAACTCACAAATGCATCAAATCGTGAATGCAATATGGTTTAAACGAAAAAATTTAGATTTGAATATACATATTTTACTTTTTCAGAATATTCAAAGAAGTGAGACTAAGACGTCTATTTTTTGGCACTTTGAAAATATAGTCGTATTGAGGCATTCATTCTTCATGCATTCTCAAAATTTGATTTTGGAGAATCAATGTTTACTATTTTTAACGAAATTTTCAAAAACTGACTACACAATTTTTAAGTTCAAAATGGTTCAAAATGGAATTTTTAGTATTTTTTTACTAAACTAGGTACATATCGTCGCTGCGCCAACAAAAATAGTTATATGTTTTTCAGTAACTTTTCAGGAGAGCAAAAAAAAAAATTTTTTAGAGCATTTCTGGTACTGCGAGCAATAAATGTTTTTGATCACTTCTAAATCATAAGGGGTATAAAAAACTGCAAATGCAGAAATGTGGGTAATAGATAGTGTAAACAAAATATGCTATAAAAAATTTACAAAAACCACATAACTGGTTTTTCTGGCGCAGCGACTATTTGTAAAATCAGTCAAATTAAAAAATTTTATCAAAGTTACTGAAAAACATATAACTGTTTTTGTTGGCGCAGCGACGATATGTACCTAGTTTAGTAAAAAAATACTAAAAATTCCATTTTTGATTAAAAATTAAAGTATTTTGTACTTAAAAATTGTGTAGTCAGTTTTTGAAAATTTTGCTAAAAATAGTAAATATTGATTCTCCAAAATCAAATTTTGAGAATGCATTAAGAATGAATGCCTCAATACGACTATATTTTCAAAGTGCCAAAAAATAGTGGTGCTGACCTTGAAAAATGGGAATGAAATTTTTAGTGGTCAAAAAATTTAGAATTTTCCTCGAAAGTGTTGGTAAAAAAGGACACCACAATAAAGAGCAATTCAGGATCTTTAAAATATGTCTTAAATTTTTTTTCTTGTAGGACTAATGGTTTAGAAGATATAGTTGTTCGAGTACATGTCCAAATGACAATTTTTGTTTATCTTTATAATTTTTCACTGTGTATAACTGCAAAAAAAAACAATAAAAAAGTATGCAAATATTTTTTGTTTTTAAAGTTCTATCGACGTGCAAAATTTTAAAAAACTCGGAATCGTCAAAATTAGTTTTCGAACAAAAGCGTCCGATTTGACATGGAATGACCGATATTGTTAAAATAGCAGATATCCTGAAAAATCAAAAAAACATTCCCCAAAAATACAATAAAATCAACACTTTAATCTGTCTTTACAACACTTATACTGTCCGCAGGTGCCAAAATCCACTGTCTATGAATTTTCGTTGACAGTAGCTCAGACAGTAGGCAGACAGTGAATCAAATGTGAGTGTGTTAGTAAAAATGTTTAAATGTATTGAGTTTTTCGAACTTGCACTGCCACGTGTGGCTGCAGGGTAAGCTAATTAATTAGTTCCTAATAGAATCTAAAAGAAGAAGAAATAGTTTGCAGGATGAATGAGCAAGTGTTAAATATTAAATTAGTGCAAGAAGTCGAAAAACATCAGTTATTATATAATAACAATTATTATATGTTGCATGACTTTTGAAGCAAGTCTGAAAGCATTCGGTTTAGAGTTGCACTGCTTTTCAACTTTTTCACTGTTGCGTTGAAGTTGTGTTGGAATTGCGTTGACCAAGTGTGGAAAAGGCCTAACAGTTACGTGTCTAGCTGGGGACTTGTACACATTTATCATGAAACAGATTTTAGCTTGACAATTGGCATCGTCGCGCTACGTTAACTTACGCTTGGGTAATCAAGCCTTAAAATGAATAGAGTATATCCATTATTATCGATTTAGACCCCTTTTTCACACGACAAGTTTTTTGCCAGCAAGTCGAAAGTATTCGCAAGTTTGTATTGGCAAGTTTTTCTTCCGTGCTGTTCTTTCGTTGATGCTGTGCATCATTCGAAAATGTTAAAAAAATTTACCTGCGAATTCAGCGAGAATTTAGTTAGACTAAATGCGACATACGTAAGATAATATATTATATAACGAATATTATTAAAGAATTGTAGCAAAAATTGACAATGCAAACAAAAAATCATGTATAATAACTTTTTATAAAGTGTTTAAAATTTTTGTATAAATTTACAACTTTTTACAACAAATTTACAACTTTAATTGCAGAAAACACTAAGCATGCAGAGGTATGCGACTTACTGAATATAATTATTGACAAGCAAAACAATCTTGAAGAGAGGATAATTGCCTTGGAAAAAATTTTAATGATAATGTCAATAGAATTCTCATCTAAGCATGTAAACTTGTAAACATGTATAGCATTTAAACTTTTGATGAGCGATAAAGTGTCAATAGCGTAAATGTCGACAAAATGGCGGCTGCGACAACATTATGACTTTTTTAAATTTAAACCTTTTAAAAACCTTCATTAACATAGAAAAATAATAAAACGTGTTTATATTTACTTCAACTAACTTAAATTTGTAATTATTAGCTCCAAGGACAACCCTCATTCACACACGTAGATTTACTTTATAGTTTACACTACAAAATAGGCTCGGAAATGCTGTAAACTCACGCCCATACATATTTTGACAGATGGCTTACGCGCATGTAAGTTCACAAGGTTTACAATGTTTACGGGTCAGTTGCATGCTAAGATGAGAAGCCTTATTATATTAATTATTATATCTTCAACAATGATAATAAACTATATATATTTCTAGGCAACCACCAAAACTGAAATGCTTGCGCAAAGCAAGCTGCTAAGGGAAGGGCTGGTTATATCAAAGCAAGCGCTTAAAGCTAGCTTTACTAAAGGCTTTACTCGGAGAGGATTTGGGAGAAATGGAAATTTCGTCAATGTTCCCGCTATCGTCTTTTGCTGAAATTATGATTGTAGACGAACGTTTAGAAGATGCGCAGTTCTCAAATTCAATGGTAAGATTTTAATTAAATTTGCATACAATATAATGTAATTTTCTTTAACAGAAAATGTATTTCACAAAGTTGAAAGCAGCCTACCCATCCGTGGACTATTTCTTTAGGACCATTATTTCAAACATGATAATTTCAGCGTTTAATTGGAATGGTAGATGCGGAAAAAGGGCGTTGACAAAATTAAAACTTTTCGATAAACTATTTTTTGGTAATTAATGTTTTTACATTGCTAGTAATTAATAATTTTGAATAATAATTTTTTTTATTAGGAATTTTTGTTAATAAGGGACGCACGGAGCTTGAAAAAGAAATCCGGAAGTCAGTTGACTTGAGCTATAATAGGTTCAAACAGCGGAAATTTTTCCAAAAAAAAATCTTTGAATGGCACTGCAACCATTTAAAATCGCAAATTAAAATTTTTCTTAGAATCTCACAATTTTAAATTGTTTGGAGAACATTTCAAGAATAGAGACAACTCTTATTTTTATTTTTTTTTTTTGCAGATTATATGGATTTTAGCCTTCTTCCAAATTTAGAAAAAATGCCCTAAAAATCTTGCTTTTTTTTAAATTTTTCAACAAAACTACACTTTATGGGTACCTATTCCACAATGCATCAAACTTGAAAATCTTTAAAATTGAACTTTTAAAGATATAAATATTTTAGACAAATTGTAAATATAAGAATAGGTATATCTTAAAAAGTTATGAACGGATTTTCATGTTTGATACCTCGTTGAATAGGTACTCGTATTACCTTTCTGTTGTAATGCATAATGCGTAACACTAAAAAAACATCAAGACTTGTAAACCATTTTTGCAACTTTGAAGGCCTATTACTTCTAAACCAATAGCGAGCGGCCTGAAATTTTTCCAGATTTGGATTAAGGAGGTAAAAATCCGTAACATCCAACAAAAATATTGTATTAAAAAAGAGAGTTGTTGCTATTCTTGAATTATACCTTGTTTTGATTTTGTTTTGTTCCTTAAATTAAAAATTAAACTTAATATATATAAAACTAAGAATTGCCTACGTTGTGATCTCAAAATTTTAAATTAGATTTAATGTATAATTCTTTGTTTATTTCATTTTTAAATTAAAAAAAAATTTTAGAATTGTAAACTATAAAAAAATTATGAAATCTTTTTATCATAATATAAAATATTCATCGATAAATAATTTTTCTTTAAATATTCTTAGTGAAATTCATTTACGTTGTATTCCATAAACTTAAAATTTAACTTAATTTATTATAAGACTATGATGCACTTATGTTGTCTTCTTAAAAACAAAAATTAAATTAATGTATAAGACTTTATTTCGTTTAAATAAAATCAATATATGAATTGTAAAACTAAAAACAAAAAATAAAAAATTATGGAATCTATATATGAGTAATATATAAAATATTAATTTATAAAAAATTTATCAAATAACCTGAGTTGTATCCCTAAATTTTAAAATTAAATTTAATTAAAAAGACCTAAATATAACACATAAATTTATGAATTATAAACTAAAAAATAAGAATTTTTATTTATTAATAAGTATTGATAAAAAATAAATACAAATTTGAAACTGTAAAGGATATTGGTTATAAAACAGTTTAATTACAAGTTAAAAAAGTGGTAAGTATTGTGGTTAAGAAACGGTAAAAATATTTGTTTAAAAAGCCGGTATGAAATTTGTCGAAAATTGGTTAGAATGGTAGATAAAAAAACAGCTATATACCTGGTTATTAGCCAAATTATAATAAAAAGAGCGAAGTGTGCCTCAATGCGTTAGAAAGAGATAGCCATCTGTTAACTTCACACAGATAGGAAGTAAATAGGCTAGATTTTTCCTGACAGCTTATTCTTTCTAACGGAAAAAATACTACAACTCTATCATTTAGAAAACTAGGTATTCACCAGTTAGTAGGTCTGTTCGCGTAGTCGAATGCAAACGAAATATTTCAAAAGTTTTTACTAGAAAGTGCCTGAAAAGCGTTCGTTTACTGAGAGAATTGGGTAATAGAGAGGAAATCACATTTTCTCTCCATTCAAGTTTTTTAAAGTTTTTACAAGAAGAATTTCATCTTGTAAAAAGATGAAAACTGTTAAATGGTAGCTGTGTGTGTTTAGCAGCTGAGCTTTTTTTAGATTTCCTTAGACGTATTTGACATATCTCATTAATTTACCAGAAAGCGTTCGTTTACTTTTTAAAGGCCTGTTTCCAGCTCTCAAGTAAAGCTTATTTTCATACATAAATCTGAAAAGTAATCGAAAAGTAATTTTTCCTTGTCAAAATTACTTGAAAGAGAATCCAGCTCGTAAGAAAAATTTTCTGTTCTTACTACTTTTTTTCATTGAAAAGTGACAACGGTAACACTGTGAATGTCAAGAAATATATGCAAGTTATATTATTACTTCAAGTAAAATTTTGGCAACCAACATTCAAAGGTAAATAATTTTATTGATATCATTGATTAATTGATTTAAAATTAATAATAGAATATTTTAGACATGCACATGAACATTTCTACGGAGGGAGAAGAAGAGGCAGTCAATTTTGAGGGGCAGATGTCTTCCGAGAAGCGGTCGAAAGCTGTCCGGAAGAAGCGGTCTGCCAACATGTAAACAAAATGTAATAAAATGTAAACAAACGCTTTTCTCTATTACTTACCTTTGCAATTCAGCCATTACTCATTTAATGAATTATTTCAATATTTATTGCAACAAATTTATTTCAATGTTTGATGAAAACAAATCAGCCTAAATTTTCAATACAAAGTGATACAATGCTGGAAATGTCAAAACTCTCGCCGTCAAAATTACTTGTCTACTACTTTTTTACACTCAAGAAACTTAAGTAACTTTTTTCTTGAGTAATTACTTGAGAGCTGGATAGAGACCTTAAAGTTGAAGTTAATTCTCTCTCAATTTTATTACTTTTGACGTTTTTATTTTTTTTTTACCAGAAAAGTACGTGAACAGACCTAGTGTGTTTGCAGGGGAGTGTCTTGCAGGGAAGATAAAGCAAAAGTACCGACATACTTAGTACCCTTTAATATATATGAAAATTACATACAAGCTGATTGGTACGAGTCCCTTTGGTACCTTGATACCCTTCGCATGTTTTGTTTCTTTGCACTTCATACGTTAACAAACATCCGAATGCTAAAGTGCTGCCAAATCGCTATAATGCGAACCAAAACGAACTGAGCTTGGCGACAACAAGAGAAAAATTCACAGAAAAACGATGAAAATAAAATTGTACTAGTACGGAAAATGTGGTACCTCGTACGTGAAGAATAAAAACGTGTTAAAAATGGTACGAAAGTACGTACTTTTGCATCCTTGGTTGTTAAATAACGTGGCATATGTTATACATATATATTTTAATTTTGACTCTATCGTAACCAATAGGATGAAAAACCTGAATTCAAAAGAGGTGCGCAAAGCTTTTATTGATTTTTTTATGGAAAAAAATCATTGTTATGTGCACTCTTCAAGTACCATTCCTTTGGATGATCCTACATTACTATTTGCTAATGCTGGAATGAACCAATTTAAGCCAATTTTTCTGGGAACTGTAGACCCGAAGAGTGATATGTTCAATTTGGTTCGAGTTGTCAACACGCAAAAATGTATTAGAGCAGGCGGAAAGCACAATGATTTGGATGATGTGGGAAAAGATTTATATCATCATACCTTCTTTGAAATGCTAGGCAATTGGTCGTTTGGTGATTATTTTAAAAAGGAGATTTGTGCGTGGGCCTGGGAGTTCCTGACCGATATTTTGGAGTTGCCGAAAGATCGCTTGTATGTCACTTACTTTGGTGGTGATGAATCAAATGGATTGCTGCCGGATTTAGAATGCAAGCAAATATGGCTGGAAATAGGATTGCAGTCTAATCACATAGTGCCTGGTAATATGAAGGATAATTTCTGGGAAATGGGGGAAACAGGGCCATGTGGTCCCTGCTCTGAATTACATTTTGATAGAATTGGCGACAGAAGTGTTCCTGAACTGGTTAACACTGATGATCCGGATGTGTTAGAAATTTGGAATTTAGTTTTCATTCAATTCAATCGGGATCAAAATAGCAGCTTAAAACCGTTACCGAAGAAACATATTGATTGTGGCCTTGGCCTAGAGCGCCTTGTTTCTGTTGTTCAAAATAAACGTTCCAACTATGATACAGATTTATTTGTTCCTCTTTTTGATTCAATTCAGAAAGGAACTGGAGCACCTGCATATAGGGGTCGAATAAATGCTGATGACATTAATGGAATCGATATGGCTTACCGTGTTCTTGCTGATCATGCTAGAACTATTACCATCGCTCTATCAGATGGAGGAATTCCTGACAACACGGGTCGTGGATATGTTCTTCGGCGCATTCTGCGAAGAGCTGTAAGGTAATATATGCAGAGCTCTTTGAGGCTATTCAGACTTGCCTCAAATGAGTCGGCTCGCCTCATTTTGATGTCTACTGGCAAAGGGAAAAGCGGGAATGTGACATGTTACGTGAGGCAAGAATTTTAAGACTCATTTTGACGTACATCAGAGTGAAGTTATGTTGAAATTTTTGCTCTTTTAAGTTTGTTCTGGCGCGAATTAATTTTGTTTATTCATTGTCCGCAAATGAATATCAAGGCTATACACAGTTTAAGCGTACATTCAACAAATCGTATTTATAGCATTTGTTATTGGTCAAACTGTGAGCACCTCGCCATGTGACTGTCATATTAAAAAATGGGACAGTTGAAGATGAACGGAAACTCGTTTTTTTAATCGTATGTATCAAGGCCTTCTTAGTTCAATTCCGTAACAAATTTTAACAATTTTTGACCTCTATAACTTCTAAACGACTTGAGAGCGGCCTGAACTTAGTTTTGGAACTAATTTTTACGGAATTGAACTTAGAAGGCCTTAATACATACGATTAAAAAAGAAGTAAATTTTGAGTTTACGTTCATCTTCAATTATGCCAACAGCTGTTTGAACTTATGTCAAAATGAGGCAAGTAAGTCTCCTCATTTGAGGCAAGCCAGCCTCCTTAAAAAAAATTTAATAATTTCTGTCAAAAAAGTACCGGCAGTTAGGCAATAAAACAACATTTTTCAAAATTAATGGAAACACCTTCAAAGTAAGCCCCTTTCGAAACAATACACTTAAGCCAACAAATAATCCAATTACCAAAATACCGTTAGCGTAGTTCATGAGTTTTCCCTATTTAAATCTGGCCTTTTTCTATTAAGGGAGAAGACTTCCAGAACTTTCAATTTTGGATTTTTTTTTTTGCTTCGAAAATTTATTTACAACGCAAGGAATATATTTTCAATATATTTAAGCTTAATGGAAATCCAAAAAGTCTATAGAAAGTCATTAAATTGAGCGTCAAAGGTACCGAAAGTAGGAACGAAAACTTTAATCTTGTTTTTCTCAAAACATGATTTTCCCGCGCTATCGAATAAAACTTAAATGTAATTAAATATTAACTTAAAATTTTGCAGACATTATAAGTGTGTTTCCGTACTCTACACTGTGTAAGATTTGTGTAACTTCTGGTAAGCTCGAACTGAGAGAGTAAAAATTAAATTTGAGAATATTGGCAAAAGTACGGAAATAGCTTCTTGCAAGTTTCGAGCACAAAACAGCTGATTCTGACAGCAGACGAGTCAAACGTAAATAGCGCCTATTGAAATTGTCGTAATTTTGTTTATGAAGTAAATTTTTTTAAGCTTTAAAATCTTTTAAGTTATGTTCTAAGCAGAGTTGGGCGTAGTGCACTAAATGTTGAGTGCACTCAGGCTTTCACTAGCACTAAAATATATTGAAAGAAATTCTATTTTTCACTATTTTTTTTACCAGCTTAGTGATAGTGAAGCAACTCTAGTGATAGTGAAGCAACTCTTCACTATCACTATAGTGAAGCAACTCTTCACTATCACTAGGGATTTTAGTGGTAGTGTTATATTGTTGCACTATAACTAAATTGAGTGGTAGTTACTAAATCTCCATACACTCAAATAGTGCAAAATTTTAACAGCCACTAAATGAAAGCTGCAATTGAAAGTTTTCCACTCAACTTTCAAATATGACTGGTTTTAAAACTATTTCAGTTAGACTCGAATTAAAAAAAATCTATAATTAAGAAAAACTATTTTTCGAGCTTCTGGTCATATATATTTACGAAAAATACAACAACAGCTCTGAATGAGCATCACCAAGCTAGGATCAGATAGATGGATTATATAAAATTGGAGTTATTTAAAATAATAGTTTCATGAAAGTTAAATTGCTTACAGCAAATAATTGTTAGCATAGCTTATTTTTCTTTTTTTACTTTATATTTTTATATTTTACTAAGAATAGCATAGAAACATACAAATTTCTGTGTAATATTTAAATACTCAATACTACAAGTAAACTCAGTTCCTGTTGAGTGATAACTTTCTGTGCTGTACCACTATTAGTGCAAGTATTTTTTTTTGCACTATTTATTTAGTGCAAAATAAAAATTTTCCACTAAGCTGTAAACATTTTCTTTTTCCACTATTCTTACATGAATTTGAGTGAGAAATTTTTCACTATCACTATCACTCATGTATAGTGAGGCTTTTATTTTTCAATTCAGCATTCAAAAATAATAGAAGATAGAGAATAATTTTACACTATCAGTATATGTAAGCTGAAACTGCAAATTTAGTGCACTACGCCCAAATCTGGTTCTAAGTTATAAAATTACTTTAAATAATTTATTTATAGTTCAAAATGGAAGGTCAAAAGAAACTGCAATTTGTAAATTTATTTTTAGCAGCACAGTTTGTAAATATTTGTGAAAAAAATAAACAAACATTTGACATGTGCTTGTTCTTCTTGATGCTTCTTCTAATTGATGCTTGTTCTCAATTTACTTGAAGTCTTGAGTTCTAGCACGCTCTGTGCACATTCTGTGCTCGAGAGAGCGATTTTATGCTTGTTCTTCTTCTCCCATTTCTTACAAAGAAAGTACGGAAACGGAAAATAGTGACTCACAAGTCACACAGTGTGAGTACGGAAACTTTAAACATTTTTGAAAAAGCCTTTTTTACTATGGCTTAGCACTTCAAATATTGAATCCCATCATTTGCACAAATAAACAATTAAGAAAATCGTAAATATTTGCCAATTTTTATGCATCAAAGTTTATGTTTATGTTCAAAAGGGCCTATTTCCATATAATTTCATGAATACTGAAAAATTGCTTCTGAAGATATTTATTTTTAAACAAAAAGGACTAATATCCATACAAGCTTTTAGTTTTTGTAAAATATTTAATCAAACGGGCCTATTTAATTTTTTTTAAAGATTTCATTGCGAGTTCTATTTAAGCTAAGGACTGCACTTATAGCTTCATTCTGTATTTCTATTCGAACAATCGTTTCATACAAAACACCGTTCGTGCTTTTGAAGTTTCTAATTCGAACAGAGTCAAACAACGAGAACAGCTGTTCAGCTGGCGAACGATGCCGTAACACAGCAATATGTGTGCAGTCTGTATATCGAACTGTCAATTAAATCACGAATTGAAAATTCAAAATTAATCATCAAGTCTTAGGCTATCGTTGTGTAGTGTTCGTTGAAATGATTCGTGTTTAAAATGGATATTTCTTCAAAAAAAGGTAAATATATTGTAAAATCTTTAAACATATGCAAATAAGCACAATTTTATCTTTTTTTAGTGATAACGAAAACAACCACTCAATTTGAAGTGCTGGTGAATAATCTGGAGGCTCATCCAGAATTAGCAAGAGGTGTCTCACTGTTTGGAAGCGATAAAGTTTCTATGGAAGAGTTGTGGAAAAAGATTGCTTCAAAATTCATATGGGCCGCCGCAAAGAAGTGTTGTTGAATGGAAGAAGGTAAAGTATACTTATAAGAATTTATGACAAATTTTGCATTACTGTTTGGATATCGTTTCACTTTAGATAAGAGCAGAAAATAAAAAATTCCACAAAATAACCGAAGCCTTAACGCAACAGGCGGCTGTCCTTTTGAAGATTCGCCGCTTACCGAGCTCGAACAGGCGATTGATAGAATTCTGTTTATAGCGAGCGCAGCGGCACAAAGTGGAGTAGTTCTTGGTATAAAAACGCACCCAACAGCAGCACAGTCAATTGCAAGAACTTCACAGCCTTCAAAAACAGGACAGCAGATAGTTTCACAACAGGCAATAACAACGACTTCAACGAACACAACACCAACAAGACGAACAGCATCAGAATTTGGAGGCAGAAATAGTGTAGGTATAACACCAACCAGAACTACATCAAATATAGCGGTAGTGGGGTGTAACCCAGTCAAGCTTAGAACATAACCACACATCACCACGCAGAGCTGCAGGCCCACGACATGTTCCAAGGAAAAGGAAGTTTCATTAAAAAATCGGAGAATCAGCCAGAGAACAAACCAAAGCAGCAAAGATGCAAGCGGAAGCTTCCAAGAAAATTGCAGCGTATTCAAAAATTCAAGCGGAAGCTACTAAAGCTATTTCAGAGGCCTTAATTGAATTGGTTTCTGTTGGAAAAAGGCAAACAGAGGCTATCGAGAAGTTCATCGAAATGATGAAAAGCACATAATAGATTTGTTTATGTTTAGGAGCATTCTCCTGGGGGTTGATAATTTCTTAAATATGTTCCTATGTTGTACCTTTTTAAGTGATCTAAAGTTTTTATTTTAATTGATCTTTTTATATATAATTTTTATATTGTAATATAATAATAAATATACAGGGTGTCCCAGATCAACGTTTTAATCCGGCGCTGGTTGATTCCTTGGGTCAATACAAGAAAAAATTGTGTGACAGGGGGGTCCATCTCCTCCCTGTTTCGAGCTATAAGCGGAAGTATAGTAAAAAAATGGCATTCATATGTGTCATCAGTTTTAATGTAGCAACTTAAAAAGTATTTCAGATAGGAACCTCTTTGAAACGGTTTTTTAAAGATTTTTAATTAGTTAAATAATATCTATTAACGTTTTTTGGTATTTTTAACCATGGAATAATTTATAGCAACTTAAATATGAAAAATATGTTTTTTTTTTTTAGACTGAACCAACGCTCAGGGGATGCCCCCTATAAATGTGTAAGAATTGTGTTGATTCGGAAGATGGGTGATAGTTAGTTGGAGGGTGGATAGATGGAGTAGTGTCGGTGAAGATTTGTTTTGAATTTGCACAGCTCAAAACTGCCGGGAAACACGCTCGCAGGGAGACTATTCCACAACTTAACCGCGCGACTAAAGAACGAATTATCGCGGTAATGCGAGGTTCTATTAGGCATCGATGCAATGGTAAAGGGGTGGGCTTGGACAGCTGTCCGAGTGGACCTGGGAAACACACGAGCTGGTGGCGTCAGGCCATGTATCTCCCTTGAACACTTCCCATGGTAATACTTATACAGAAGGCTTAGGCAACCAACATTGCGTCGATGCCCAAGAGAGTTGAGAGAGGATGAAATATTTTCATCCCCTATCAAATATATCGCACGACGTTGAATTCGGTTTATTTTCGGTTTATTTATTTATTTATTTTCATCAAGCAGAGCTGTAACTCTTGTAGACTACTTAACAATCAATATTATACTCCATATAGAAATTAAAAATTAAAATTACAATTATATTACAAAGGGAAAAAATAAATTAAATGTAATAACTATAACTTAATAATTTAAAAATAAACAAGCTGAAAGAATTTTATGCATAGCAAAAATAATTTTATCAGAATTCAAAAGTAAACAAGTTGATTTGTGTTAAATTTGAATTAGGCATCGAGGCTCATGAGGACATTATAGAGTGTATTTCTGAACTGATCACGAGAGTTAGTGACAAATATGTCAATTAAGGGCAAAAGGTAGTTAGTTACCCTAATGCAACGGGTTATAGGTTCGTTAAGTCCATAAACAGTTCTATGAAAGGCTTCATGGAAATTAAACTGACTTCGAAGCCGTCTCGGGGGTATACGAAATGCAAGCATGCCCAATAGATCCGGACAATCAATATTATTGTGGAGGATATCTCTAAGGAAAATGATTGATGCTGCCTGTCTTCTACACTTAAGAGAACTTAGTCCAATCAGGGCACATCTAGTTCTATATGGAGGGGGCTCGGGTAAGTTCCAGTTCAATTGGTAAAACATAAACCTAGTGAATTTTCTTTGAATTCTTTCGATATGTTCAGTATGTAGGTGTGCAGAAGGGTTCCATATAATGGAACAGTATTCTAAGTGAGGCCTGACCAATGATGCGTAAAGAGACTTTAAGGTATAAGGGTCATTGAATTCTTTGCTATTTCTCATTAAAAAGCCTAGCATAGCATTCGCTTTATTGACAATGAAGTCAATATGGTCCCTAAAGCTGAGTTGGGGGTCTAGTACAATTCCTAAATCTCTTTTAGAGAATATTCGCTCCAATGAAAAGGAATTTATATGGTAGCTGCCCACAATAGGGATCGATGACCTAGTAAAAATAAGATAGTGGCATTTAGAGATGTTGAGAGGCAAATGGTTAACATTGCACCATGCAAAAATTGAATTTAAATCCTCTTGGAGAAGGAGACAATCACTAACTGACTTGATTTGACGAAAAAGTTTTAGGTCGTCAGCAAATAGGAGGCATTTAGAGAATTTAACTACTTGGGGGAGGTCATTGATAAATAGAAGGAACAGCAGCGGGCCGAGGTGACTCCCTTGAGGGACCCCTGAAGATACCCTAATTAGATCCGATGTGCAGTCGTTTATTTGAACTCGCTGATGCCGATTTATTAGATATGTTTTAATCCAATTTAGCATATTGGAGTGAAAACCCATAACTGAAAGCTTAGATAATAAAGTATTGTGGTTAACCTTGTCGAAGGCTTCCGCAAAGTCTGTAAAAATAACATCCGTTTGCAAATGGTTTTCCATATTGAGTATTAGATTATTAATAAAAAGAGTAAGATTAGTAGTAGTGGATTTTCCACACAAGAAACCATGTTGGTGAGCAGAGATAATACTTTTCACAGAAAACATAAGTTTTGCATTAATGATTTTTTCAAATAATTTGGGGATTGTGGATAGTTTGCATATCAGTCTATAATTTATGACATCATGTTTGGGACCAGATTTATGTATTGGAACAATATGTGATAGTTTCCACATGTCTAGGAAAATTCCAGTTGCTAAGGATTCAATAAAGATCATGGATAGCGGTAGTGATATTGATGGGGCACAATTTTTAAGTGAGATAGGAGCAATCCCATCAGGACCCTCCTTAACATTATTTTTGAGGCTAGCAAGGGCAATAGCGACATCCGATTCATCAATATAAACAGAGCTAATGTCGAAAATAGGGTTGAGAGCGGGAGAAGGAGCACACAGTGTTTGCGAATCAGAGGTATATACAGATTTAAAGTAATCTGCGAATAAGTTGCATATAGTGCGCCTATCATCAGAGGATTCATTAAGGTACGACATTCTAACTGGAAGGCCATTTGATTTACGTTTGTTATTTATAAAAGTCCAAAAGAATTTACTATTCTGTTTGAGGCTAGACTCTGCAGAGATTATATAGTTCCGGTAAAGGAACTTATTCAGAGAATCAAAATCATTTTTGCACAATAGATACGTAGATATTAGGATCGGGTTGTCAGGGTTGCCCCTCAACGTTTAAAAGCTTTAATCTTCCTGTTTTTCAAGTTAGACAATCTCCTGTTGAACCATGGAGGGTTTCCATTACGACGAGATTGGTTTACTGGAATAAAACGGTAAGTAGCGTTTAAAAAAATTTCAAAAAATAAACTATACATCGACAATAGATCCAAATCCTTTAACATCGAGTCCCAGGCGACAGAAGACAAGTAGCCATTCATTTCACTAAAATTGGCATGATTATAGTCTCTAAATGTCGAACGATAACAATCGATTTTTTGAAAATGATAAAAAGATAAATCTATTTGAAGAGGTAGATGATGTTGCGATCCATTAAAAATAGGACAGGGTGGATAGTCTAGATGGAACTGTAAATCTTTATCGATATAAACTAGGTCGAGAATACGGTTACGGGCATTAGGAAGGTTATTGATTTGAACGAAATCATACTGACTAAAGAAATCAATAAAATTAGCTTCAATTTCATTATTTATGTTCAAGGGTACAAGGTAGAATTCATCGCAGATAGGTTCCCAATTTATATCACCAAGGTTAAAGTCACCAGCAAACACTATATGTTGTTGGTTATTAAGTTTATCGAGAAGTGGTTTACTATTATCAAAATGTATTTTGTAAATCTCCATCGGGCTATTTGGTGGGATATAACTGACGAATAGAAGGAGCTCCAAGTCATGGTCAATCGAAACTTTAATGATTAATTGATCAATGTCATACATTGATGAATTATTATTTGCTAGAGAGATTTGAGAACATGAGAATGAGCTACGAATTGCAACGAGCACCCCACCACCACGAGAAAAACCCGAAGTACTAGGGCAGCGGTCCTTACGGAAAACATTATAAAAACTGCTGTTAAAAATTTCAGAAGTATAGTGGTGGTCCGTGAGCCAGGATTCCGTAAAAATAATAAAATCATAGGCTAAGGATGAAGAAGAGATAAAAAGTTGTTTCATTTTAGTTCTAACCCCACCCACATTATGGTAATAAAGTGAATACTTATGATTTAGTTTTGATGATCCTTCCAGGGTTCTGTCGCAACCAGGTCGTTTTTTGAATAAGTCGATTGTGTAGGTGGTGCTACCTGCGTAGCGTTGACAGATAGTGATGCGATTCTTGGACGAACTATAAAATCATGAACCACCACTCCTTGTGGCCAGAAATCTTTGGAAGCTATTAGGGAGTAATCCGCTTCCGATGCAAATATTTTGAACGATGATATGTCGCGTTGCATTTTGGAGTTCAACTTGAAGCAAGACACTGTTGAAGAGGGTCTTGGTATCTTACTGCGTATGTAAGACTGAACGAGCTCGACAGACGTAGCAGCTGCCAGTCTTGAGACAAAAATAATTTTACGTTGCGTTCGAGGAACCACGATCAACACCGGTGGCCCCTTGACTTGTTTCCAAAGAGGTTTGATGATGTGAAGTTTGGTTTATTTGTGAAGTTTCACTGTAAACCAATTGCATATTATTGACGTCGACAAGGTTTCCTCTGGCTGAAGCAGGCGGTACAACAGACAGCGTATCTGACTGGGATAACGTTACTGTAGTTGTTGTTTGCTGATCTGATAACGGCTGTAAGACAGCAATTTCAGGTTGATTTTCAGGAACGGGTTGCGAGCTAGCATTTAATGAGCTAGGTGCCGTGTTGAGGTAAACGTGATGAATTTCTTGGAAGTCTGTTAAAGGATGTTGTGCAGAAACGGATAATAGGCTTGCACTCGAGGTAATAGGTGCCGTGTTTACGTTATTTTGATGATGCGTAAGAGAGTCTGTTAGTTCGGTAGAAGGTGAGCGAGATCCAGAGTTAACATTAGTGCCTGGTGATACTTGTTGAGAGTTCTTCGCTCGCCTCGGCCTCAACGACCTTGCAGAAGATGATGAAAGATGAGTTGCTGAATTTGTAGTAGTAGTTACTGTTGAGTGTACCTGGTGCTGTAGTGAGACAATATCCGCGGCCAAGTTTATAATTAAGTTGTTGAGGCGTAAGAACTCATCAACAATCATAGACGATGTAATTTGCAAATCCGAAAGCCTAGATATAAATACTGCTGTGGTAAATTTTCTGCAGTTGCTGCATAACCAATTTAATCCATTAGTAGCAGTGTTACGTAAAGCATCACAAACTTAAGATGAAATGTTGATACATTTGGAATGAAATGATTTAGAGCATCCATTACAAGAGATGAAATTATCGTATGTGCTCCACTGTGACTTGCATACTTCACAGCTAATGCCGGTTGAGGTTATGTTATCCATACTGTAGTTGTTGCTCAGCTTAGAAAAAACAAAAATTGCAGGAAACTATGAAAGTTTCTATAATATATCCCAAAACGGTCACAAGATTATTTTCCAAGTAAATATGCAGGACAATAACGATTTGAAGCCGTAAAAAGTGTTAAATTTAGTTAATATTTGTAACAAAGTAAGAGCTAGCGAGAAAGTAGTTTGTCACGCGACAGAGATGCCAGAGAGAATTTGATCCAGAAGCTCCAAATAAGATCTTGAAGCCCCTGCCCAAATGTGCGAATTGTACTCCATTTTCGGGCTAATATATGAGGTGTAGATCATGCGAAGATCAGCTGAAGTCAAAAATATTTTTTGCACCGTTTTAGAAAACCTAGGCACTTGCCCGCTTCTTTCGACACATCGAAAATATGATCATTCCAACGAAGATCAGATTGGATCGCTATGCCCAGAACGTCAAGAGCGGCTGATTCCACACCATTCATATTGAGAGGAGCTAAAGGGCAATTCACTCGCTTGTGGGTTAACAGACAACACTGGGTTTTGCTTGCATTGAACTCTACTCTATTAGCAAGACCCCACTCAGAGATTTTTTGCAGATCATTAAGGAGTGTGTCATTCATAGTTTGCCTTTTTCTCTCAATCTCCATAGAGCTTGGGCGTTTTTTGAATGAATATGAATGACCAATGCTGCTGTCGTCCGCAAACGAATGTATTGGGTTATGCGTCAACGACAGAAGGTCGTTGATATAAACCAGAAACAAGGTTGGCGATAGAACTGAACCCTGCGGTACTCCTGCGTTGATGGCGTGCTTCTCGGACGAAATACCGTCAACTACGACTCGAATCGTTCTGTCGCACTTTATAGTTTTACATAAAAAAAAAGTTCTTATATTATTTTTTTCCTGATTAAGACTGCCAAATAATTCTCTGCAGTATTCCATTATGCGGTTTCACCGTACAGTTACAAATATGATTGAATTAATTATTTTATGAAAACAAACACCCAAAAAGCACTTACAACCCAACACGGCAATTAATTAAGAAATGCACATCTCTTTATTTTTCCCATATTTAATATTAAATCAAATTAGATTCACATGTAAATGGTATGTGCTTTTTGAGTGTATGTTTTTATAAAATAATACATAAGCTCTTATTCGTGGACGTACGGTGAAGCCGCATAATGGAATACTGCAGAGAATTATTTGGAGAACGCCATGATGAATGCCATTGAATGCCATTAAATCCATTTTTTGCTATTCTTCCGCTTATAGCTAGAAACAGGGGGGAGATAGACCCATACAAATCATACAAATTTTTTCTTGTCGACCCAAAGAATCAACCAGCGCCGGATTGAAACGTTGATCTGGGACACTCTGTATATTACTGTATTATATAGACTGAATTAATAATAAATTTAATGAACACATAACTGAATTAATAGAAAATCTTAACTTTATTTATCATTGTAAGTATGTGACTAAGAAGAAAAACTCATCTGCCACCACAGCTTACACTGTCTACAATTCTCCGATTTTTGGATACTGGATCAAAAGTCTGTTGGAAATTAATGTATTTCTTGTATGCCGTAATCAACAGTAGCGAAACAAATTTTTTAAGTTTCGTTGGTCGCTACGCTGCCAGAAAAAGACAAATTGCTTATTGCAGGCTAGCAACAATTCTTCTTCGCACTTCTGTCGCTATGTTCCGATAGTTGGATATTTCATCGGTGTTGTTTTCATCGACTTCGTCACCTGTTGGGTCCATGGGAGGCCAGTCATGCTTGTAGTAAATGCATGCGTTATGTAATGCACAGCACGCGTTTACAATTTTAGTAGCCTTTTCTGATGAATAATGAAGCCCTCTTGAATCTGTAAAGTCATTAGAACTGTTTTTTAAAGTATATAAAAATGTACCTATTATACTGCGGAAACTGTTTTTTAAAACTCCAAAGCAGCGTTCAATTACATTGAGGGCCTTGCAATCCCTGCAGTGTAATTAACTAGATTTATACCAGTCAACAACTAGTTGGAAATATCCAACAACTAGTTCGATTTATGTCCTATTCTCATAGAACCGACTGGTATTTTTTACGTGGTGATGTCATTGGAAAAGACAATTGTCTTACTATAGATAAGGTTTTAACTAGTTAACAACTCATTTTTTATGTAAAGTTCTAGTTAGGTTGTGACTAGTTTTTAACCAATATAGTAATTATCGAATTAAAACTAGTTCATAGGTTCATATTTTTTCAATAGTTCATAGGTTCAAAGAACATATATTTTTACAACAAAATATTAGCTAAAGGCTAAAGTTAAAGCTATTTGATGAAATACCATGTTTATGGTATACTACATGTTTTTAAATTAGTTTTTATATGTTTTAATTTGTTTATTATTAGTTTGTTCCAATGGGGTACCCAGCCCCAACTGGTTTTGGAACTGGTTGATTTTGATAATATGTAGTATAGTTTGATTTTGGCTAGTTTTACAACTGGTTTAATGTGACTTGACAAAAACTAGTTGGGTTTAAACTACTTTTGCAACTAGTAAATCGTGACAAAATATAAACTAGTTTGTTTTGACTAGTATAAATACTACTCATGTTTTAATGCTGACTAGTCTTACACTGCAGGGATGCTTTTCATTGAACCGTTCTAACGGGTAGCCAGAGTCACCTGAAATGATATTGGTTTGATTTGTATTTGTGATTAATTATTTTGTTGATAGGACATTTTTGTAAGTTTTACCCAGAAGCCATGTATTTGTTTCCCCATTTAAAAAACTTGTTCTTAAACTCTGTTCCGCTGCACTGTATTTCCAGATGAATGAGTCATGATTTGCACCAGGATGCCTTGCGTCGACATAAGAAATTACCATATTTAGATCACAAACCTGCAAATAATTAGCCAGTGAATGCTAATTGAATTCAGGCAACAAAAAACGCATACTTACTACCATCACATTGAGGCTGAAAAATAAATGTAAATTTTGTATACAGGGTGACTATATACGGACATGCGTTCCGTCCACACAGCCTATAACACCTGATAATCCATATTTATGATAAAACTGCTCTTTAATTGTATTTTCTTCCTCCTCTGTCTTTTGAAAAATAATCCATTTTTGGCATAATAACCCATCATATAGAAACTAGGGATGGATAGTCAAATAAAAAAAAACCGATTTTCGACTTATTTCTTTTTTAATTTTTCAATGAACGATTTTTCGAAGTCGATTTTTTTGCCTAAATAATCGATGAAAATCGATTTTTCGACTTTTTCCATTATCTCTTACATCATTTTTATACACTGAGAATAAAAGAGTTCAAAATGTGCTAACCTCAATTCAAAGAATATTTTAAAAAACCATCCTTGTTTTATTAAAGTTTATTAATTAACTGGGGAGAAAACTGGGGGCGATGGAACAATGTAACATGTCTGACTGTCTCAACCTGGCGAGGCCAGCATAATCTTTGTGAAATCGCCTCAAGTCGACTCAAACCTCCACGTGGTGTTTCCTGGGCAACGTCAAAACTGATAACCGTTAGTTTGGCGGCTAATCTGAGCGGCGCGCCTCCCTAGGCTTAAAATAGGTTGTTCGTCGGGTTTGAAGCCCACCCGTAAAAACCCATTTCAATGAAAACAAATAAGAAAAGAAGAAAAATGATCCCCAAATCTGATGACGACTACCGCAAACGAAAAACTGATAATGATTTACGGATATGCACCTGGAATGTCCGAACCCTTAATTGGGAAGGTGCCTCTATCCAACTGACTGATGTCTTGGAAAGATACAAAGCTGATATCACTGCTATCCAAGAAATGCGATGGAAGGGACAGGGTTGCATTCGGCATGCACCCTGTGATATCTACTACAGCGGCCATGCGGAGAAGCACGAGTTTGGATGCGGATTTGTAGTTGGCAAGAGACTACGGCCCCACGTCCTGCGATTCACACCTGTGAACGAACGACTTGCCATAATCCGCATCAAGGTTAGATTTTTCAATATAAGCCTAATATGTGCGCACGCTCCGACAGAAGACAAGGACGATGAGATCAAGGAAATTTTCTACGAGCGCATTGAAAATGCTTACGAGCGCTGCCCCCGCCACGACATAAAAATCGTACTTGGTGACTTCAACGCTAAGGTGGGCAAGGAATATATTTTTGGTCCAACAGTCGGAAAGTTCAGCCTCCACGACAACACCTCCGATAACGGAATGAGGCTGATTGACTTCGCCGCAGCACGAAACATGGTCGTAAGTAGCACTAGATTCAAGCATCTCAATATTTATAAAGCCACCTGGATGTCCCCTGATCAAAAAACAAAAAATCAAATTGATCACGTTTTGATCGACGGAAGGCACTCTTCCAGTGTATTGGATGTACGCACGATCCGTGGTGCAAACATTAACTCGGATCACTATCTTGTTGCAGCCAAGATCCGTACACGTCTGTGTGCAGCTAAGAATACACGCAACCCTACACAGAGAAAGCTAGACGTCGTCAAGCTGCAATCGAAACAGACAGCCGATGCTTTCGCCACTCGACTCTCACTCCTGCTTCAAAGCACTCCTCCAATCGATGATATATGCGCGCAGTGGACACACATTTCCAACTCCATGCGTGCGGCTGCTAAAGAGGTGATCGGCTACCAACGCCCTCGCCAAAACCAGTGGTACGACCAGGAGTGTCGCGATGCCACTGCAGAGAAAGACGCCGCCTACAAAGCCACCCTGCAGTCGGTTGTAACGCGCGCTGCTAAGGAGGGGTACAAAGAACAGAGGAGGGAAGAGAGACATATTTTCAGGCGGAAAAAAAGAGGCAGAAAAGCGCGAGCAAGAGAAGATTAAGATGTTTGGTGACAGGAATGAGGCCCGAAAATTTTTTTAAAGAATAAGACGCCTTGCCGATGGTTTTAAAACCGGGGCCTCTTCCTGCAAGGATGAAAACGGGAATCTAGTGACAGATGTCCAGAGTACACTGACGTTATGGAGGGAACACTTCTCTTAGCTTATAAATGGCGACGCTGACAACAATCCCGCCAATAGAGAATATATTCCGGAAACCCCAATTTCGGATGTTAGCGTCGAGGTTCCGCTGCCCGACTATGATGAAGTTCTGACAGCTATAGCTCGGCTTAAAAATAACAAAACCGCGGGAGCTGATGGCTTACCTGTTGAGCTGTTTAAGAACGGAGGCGAAGCTTTTCTTAAATGTATTCACAAGCTTCTATGCAGAATATAATTGGAAGAATGCATTCCGAACGATTGGAATCTCAGTGTGCTCTGCCCAATCCACAAGAAAGGTGATCCCACTATCTGTGCCAATTACCGTGAGATAAGCCTTCTTAATATCGCATATAAGGTCCTGTCGAGCGTTTTATGTGAAAGATTGAAGCCCATTGTAAACGAACTGATCGGACCTTATCAGTGTGGCTTCAGACCTGGAAAGTCCACCATCGACCAGATTTTCACGCTACGACAAATCTTGGAGAAGACTCAAGAAAAACAAGTCGACCCCACCATCTTTTTGTCGACTACAAAGCCGCCTTCGACAGCCCAATAAGGAAGCACCTGTACTCCACCATGTCTGAATTTGGTATTCCTGCAAAACTAATACGACTTTGCAGGATGACACTGAGCAACACCAGCAGCGCAGTTAAAATCGGGAAGGACCTCTCCCCACCATTTATTATCAAACGAGGTTTCAGACAAGGTGATTCCTTATCGTGCGACTTTTTCAACCTAATGATGGAAAAGATCATCCGAGCTGCTGATCTGAGACGTAGTGGCACAATATTCTACAAGACTGTTATGCTGCTTGCGTATGCTGATGACATAGATATCATTGGCCATAATACGCGCGAAGTCAGTGCAACATTTTCCAGATTAGAAAGAGAGTCAAGTCGAATGGGTCTGTCAGTGAATGCAGATAAGACGAAATACTTAGTGTCAACAAACAAACAGTCCCAGCGTCTTGGAACCCACGTTACCGTTGACAATACCTCCTTCGAGGTTGTGAAGAACTTCGTTTATCTGGGATCCAGCATTAATTCAACCAACGACATCAGCATTGAGATCAAACGAAGAATAACTCTTGCCAACAGGTGTTGCTTTGGGCTCAGTAGGCAATTGAGAAGCAGAGCCCTCTCTCGAAGAACGAAAATCACGCTCTGTAAATCGCTCATCATGCCCGTCCTACTTTACGCATCACAAACCTGGAAGCTGAGCAGTTTAGATGAAAAGACTATATTAAAAAAAATGCAAATTAAGAGAAATTGAGAGCGCAAAGTGACAGTTGTCTAGGAAGGGAAGTTGCAAATTCCTGCTGGAAAAATTTTTAATGTCGAGAATTTGCAAGCTGATTAAAGACATTTGAAATTTGAGCAATCAAACAAATTTAGTAAAATTTATGCTCAAAAACCGGAGGATTGACTACTGCAGTCGTCAAAATATGAAAGGTATCTAAAATTTTTATTGAAAACGTTGCCACTGGGTTCCTGGAGAACACTTCACTTCCAATTTCCTTTGGGTATCCCATTCCATTCGAAATGTAAACAAGACATTAAACAGCTATTCGAGGCTTGCAAGTTTTTGCAAATTTTGCGTTCGCGTACTTTTTTGGATACTTTGCTACTTAAGAGAGAATTGTGCGTTACTCTCTTGCAAGTTGCTGCTGGATATTTTTCACTGGAGAAGTACGCGAACAACCCAATAACTGCATGCGAGAACAAGCGTTCGCAGGGTACGGACGTTGCAACTATAGGCAAAATTATTTTTGCAGTATCCCACACAAAAGTTAACTCAACTTAATAATAAAAATTATTTTTTGTTTATTTTACGATTTGCTTTTGGTTTTGCAAGGTATTGGCGTAGTTGAATAGGAATTCCATCAACTTCTGTTATTATTAAAATTTTTGTTTCAAAATTCTTTAAAAAATTTTAAATATTTATGTTTGTTCACCATATTTATTAATTTAAGCAATATTAATGATTTACGTATAAGTAGTTTAAATATGACAAATAGTGGCTTCAGTGTTGAGATTTTAGATTGCAAATTCTTACAAGGTATTTCAAAATCCATGAAATTTCTTAGGTTTTCATATACTGCAGTGTTTATTTCATACCCTGCTACCCTGGAAAATAGATGGATGAAAGTCTAGAAAAATTACAACATGTGGCTTATAAGGTTGCTGATAATTTTATTACTACTACAGTACGACCTCGCTCAACGCAACCAATTAAATTCAAGCCAATTGCGAAATCTGAGGTTATTGCAAAAACCGAGGAAAAATTTTATATTGGCCAATAGACCTATTTCCAAAAAAAAATATACATTTTCTACACATTCAAATTAAAGTGAATCGAAAAATTTTTGTTCAGAAACATAATTTCATTTTATTCAATTTATTTTTTTAAAAATTGGGAAATTTTGGTCTGCACTTTGTTGCAATTTATACTTTGCGTACAATTTGGGTGTTGAGATTATCGAGGAGTTGCGTGTAGCGAGGGTTGCGTTGAGCGAGGTCGTATTCATATTTGGGGAGTATAGTAGTATGCACTATCCAATAGAAGTAAAATACTACAATTGTAGTACTTTCGGCAGCGCTGGCACAAATTAGCAATTAACATATTGTTTTCTCAAAGTTGGGACTTCCGGTTTGGACTTTGACGAGTGCAGTATATGATGAATTTCATTTAAAAATCGAGATAAAACTGAAATTTTGAACCCGACCACCTCAGATATCGATGAAATTGTTCATAGCTAAATTTGATCAATACAAACAAACTCTCATTTTTAGAAATGACTGTTTTGCGATTTTTTGGGCGTGGCACAGTGGGAAAGTTTTCGAAAAAACGCGAAAATGGTCAAAAAAAGCTCCATTTAAACTACAATAACTCAGAATCAGCTGAACCGATTTCCATGATCTTGGTATCATTAAAAAGATATTTTAACAGGCTTTATGACACGTTTTATGACACAAAAAAAAATTACACTGTAAAAAATTTATAAAAAAAAGAAAATTTTAACTAACGAAAAATCCAAAAAGATCAAGGGTTTTTTACAGTGTATTACTTTTTTAGAAAGGTTTATCCTTCACCTATACCATATCAAAAAATAAATATGGGTTCTTGTTTAGTTTTTTTTATATAATTTTTTAAGTAGTGTCACTTCTAGTAATTGCCCTTATATTTTATATTTACAGGTAAAATAAATAAACATAGACCTAGGAAAATTATGAATATGTTTTAACCCCAATTTTTTAAGTATTTTTACTTCTAGTAATACGTACCGAAAGTTTTCGAAATAATTCGAATAACAGCGAAAATATCAGGTCACATTCTTACACATTTACAAAATAGTTCAACAATTATAACATTTTTTAAATGTTGACAAATAAAAAACCATCAACAATTGTTTATATTATTTGCCATGTTTTTATTAATTTGTGTTTTGTTTTATTTACATTTTTTTAAGTTAATTATTTGTAAGAAATTTTGCGCTGCTCACATTTGGCACAGCCAGAATATCTGCGCACATGTGCAAAAGTTTCATTTATCGGAATGAATGAATGAAAGCCTTGAGTTCCTGTTATAGTTTGAGCTTCTTTATATCTTGAAAATAGCTTTTCTTTAAAGTTGTTGTATTCGTCAGCATCTGCGTAAGCAACTTGTATGGTGGTCTTATATGTTTCTGATGCCCAGTGATAGAGTTGCCTCGTTGACTGGATTTAATTTTTATTTGCAATACTATAATTTCGAGCACCTCTCTTCAATGTTCCTCCGATTCCATCACATGCAGATTTTCCGTGACTGGTAGCATAAAAGTGCCATTCAGCGTCAATACCAAAATCAGATTTGTGATGGCATAAATTAATGAAGTTATATTTATTTTTATATTGTGCTTCTGCACCATCTGATACGTAAATGATTTTATTAATATTGTTGGTTATATTGGCCTTCACGAACTGTATCATTTTTTAAATATATAGATGAACTGCTATAATACTATCATAGGTATTGCAATCAGATATTATGGCGAAGCTTTTATGAGTTAATTTATCGTTATCTGAAAATAAACAAACAAAGGAAAAAACAAATAAATAAAAAATATTCAATATTTTGATGAGTGTGGATGGATGTGTTTACTAATACTAAAATATTAAAATAATTACCTTTGTAATAAATAACGAACGGATATATTGTAGCCTGATCATTATTCCAATGGTATCCTTGCACGGCATCTTGTACAAGAAATGCATAATTTTCAGCAAAGTCCATTTGAATTAACATTTCTCCTGATAACAGCGCCACTCTTTTATTGCTGATAAATTCAGATTGTCGCTTTGTTATGAAATGATGCGGAATCAGAACTTTGATGTGTTTAGTAAAATCGCTGACAAATGATTCTGGGTTGGTGGTTAACGTTTCCAGAACACATCTAATCGTTGTATTCCACTTTTTGTATATTATTTCTTCAGTTTGGTTATTTTTAAAATGTTTTAGCATATGCGTTTTTAGATTATTTAAATTTTTTAAGCAGTGACCACACATTGAAACGCAACACTTGCTTTTTTCTATGTCACCATTACAAACAACGAATTTGAGAACATCTTTGTAGCCGGTAAATGTGCATTCTCTTTCAATACAAATTGATTTTAAGCCACTTTTTTCAAACATCAATTTCATATTCTGATGCAATGTGCATACACAGATATTTTGCTGGTTTCCAACTCCAAGTTTCATACAATTTTTTGGCCTTAACATTGTAAATTTTGTAAAACCCACTTTGGCCAAGGGATGTTTTTTTTTAAATTCGTAGTAAGATTCGCGTAGTGAAGATAACATCAGTCTTTTTTTAACTTTTTCACGTAAGTTTCCTTGTTTAACAGTAATTGAATCTTGCGATCCTGGCATCATTCGGCTAATTTCATCATCTTCATAAAATAACTTTATTGATATCTTTACTTTTTTTGATACAATCGTGAGATATATCATCCCCAAAACGATCTTTAATTTCTGCGTGACTCATATTGATTGGTAAGAGAGATAAAAGTTTTTGCTTTTCCAAAAGATTTGAGCTGTTCTCTATTTGATATTTGATGTTTTGCAAAATTTCTTCGTAAGTGGCTTTGACTTTTTCAAGTTGCGCTGACAAATCAGACAATGGATCAGCTCCAAGTGAATCTGCTACATTTTCCAAAATTTGCAGTGATTTTCTATTTCTGTATGCATCTCGTTTGATATATTTCCTCTTAAGAGGCGACATTTGGTTTGGTAGATGAGGAATAATATGATCATTTATATTTTCAATGAGTTCGTTGCTTTCGATGTTTGCATTACGGCTGGTACAAGTTGGAAGTTCATTCAATTCTTCGCTAATTTCATCGCTGAGCGTTGTTGGTAAATAATTTGAGACTTCATTCTGCTCCACGTTGGATTCATTACGACTGCGCGCTGTTCTCAGTGTATTCCGGCAAGTTTCGCAAATACGGCTACAATGAATGCTGGCGACAGCTGGAAAATATTCAATTATATTTGCAGCCTCGTTTTCACTTATTTTACGAAGCGAAGCGCAACACTTATTAGATATTTTTATGCATCTGTACTTATTGTTTGAATTCATATTCATTCAAATTTTTACAATATACGCGTAAAAATTGTAATTGGATATCTTGACTTCTCGAAACTGTTTATAATTATGAATTTCGGTACGTTCATCAGGTGCATTTATATAGCAATTTTTAAGGCAAGCAAGAACTTTTTGGGGTTAAAACATATTCATAATTTTCCTGGGACAATGTTTATTTATTTTACCTGTAAATATAAAATATAAGGGCAATTACTAGAAGTGACACTACTTAAAAAATTATATAAAAAAAACTAAAAAAGAACCCATTTTTATTTTTTGATATGGTATAGGTGAAGGATAAACCTTTCTAAAAAAGTAATACACTGTAAAAAAACCCTTGATCTTTTTGGATTTTTCGTTAGTTAAAATTTTCTTTTTTTATAAATTTTTTACAGTGTAATTTTTTTTGTGTCATAAAACGTGTCATAAAGCCTGTTAAAATATCTTTTTAACGATACCAAGATCATGGAAATCGGTTTAGCCGATTAAAATAAATAACTAAACTAAATATCAAAGTAATATATAAAATTTTGAGTTTTAATTAAAGGCGCAACGCTTATTTTCTTGGACGCTGTAAAAATAAGTCTGCCGAGCTGTCAGTGTAGCCGATTTGGCTGGATTGCTGGTGGCGGCCGACTGATACTGGGTGCCCTGCTGCTGCAGTTGTGAGGTTAAACACGAAAAAGCGCAGAAACCTACGCCATTTTGGAACTAATTCCATACATATTTTTTGATGATTAAAAGCTAACTATTAAAGTAAATAAATATCAAGCTTACAACATATTGTTGGTTTGTTGGTTGGGAGCGGTACGCTTGCTTGACGGGTAGCTGTTGGTGTTAGCTGATTTTGCTGATGTGCTATTTGCAGCTGTGAGCCCTGTTGTCGCATGGATGAGGTTAAGTACGAGCGTAACCTTAAAATTAGATGCCATTTTTGAACAACCACTGCTGGTGCTGTGAGTTTTCAACGCCAAAATTAGGGCTGGTACTAATTATAAAGCGTCGGAGTATTCCGGCTAACCGGAAGAATGAAGCCCCTAACCTGGCTGTTTTGGACAGCCCAAGAAAAACTGAAACAGCTCGACAATTGGTTTCGTTATCAACTGGCGCTTCGTCGTCGCAAAGTAGCGCTAAAAGTAATCAGCTGATCAAACAGAATTTAGAGTGTGATCGGCAGGTCAGCAATATGGAGGCAACTTGGAAATTGTTGAGGCCATGCACCAAGACTGGATGGAGGTGTCCAAAAGTTCAAGGAAAACTTCTCTCGGCAGCAGATCCGTTGAAGATGGGCAGGCGCAGGAAAGACAACAGATTTGCAATCTTTAACGAAATGGTCGTTAAAGAGAAAAGCGTCAATAAGCGGACGGACAAGAATACCGATCGAAGTAGTAAATTGATGACTGGTGAACGATTCAATGAGCAAGTTGATAATGAAGCTGTTAACGAAGGTGAAAGTATCCTGAAATCCAATAGTAGCCAAAACAAAAAAGGTAAGTTTTGTCCTCCTATTTTTATTACAAATGTTGACGAAAGACAATTAGTGAAAGATTTAAGAAATAAAAAGGTCGTTTTTAAAATAATTTGGGTGCTAAAAGCAAAATGTATGTTGAGGACAGGGTGATTCACCAGGATCTTCTTAAAAAGTTTAAAGAAAGTAAAGGCATTCAGGCCTATTCATTTACGCCAAAAGAAGAGAAGAACTCAAGTGTGTTACTAGGAGGTTAGTCTTCTGCTTACGATGATGAGGAAATTTTGGAGGAGTTACTTTCTATTATTCCTGGCGGAGTAGAGAAGGTGACTAACTTCGGTACGGTTCGTTCTCAGAGAGAAAAAATTAGATACGGTTTATTTTTGGTTAAAATCCCTCTTGGAAAATCCCTAACGGAGGTGTTAAAGATAAGGTTTATTTTTAACACGTTGATACATTGGGAAAAGCCCAAAGGGAATTCGGGCCCAGTGCAATGTAGGAGGTGCCAGCAGTTTGGGCACATTGCAAAAAACTGTGCTGGCGATTATAAATGCGTAAAATGTAACAACGACCATCTCCCGGGAGATTGTACTGTAACACAGGAATCTGGCCAGAGGCCTTTTTGCATGAATTCCAAGAGGGACCATCCTGCCAACTTTCGTGGCTGCGAGAGATGTAAAGAGTATTCATTATATAGGAAAAGAATTGCCCAAAATGTAAAGGCAAACGCAAAGAAGAGGATTAATGAAGCTTTCATTACCCTAAGAGCGCCTCCTCCGCTTACGGTCTCCTATGCAAGCCATTTTAGAGGGCACGATGGTCACTCTTTGATTCAGCAAAAGTCAGCTAACGCAAAAGATAACGCAAATGTGTTAAGCCAGTTTTTTGATCTCTCAAATAATTTGTTTGGTGTTAATGTGCAGGACCTGCTGGCGAAAATTGAGTTTTTCATGAAAAATATAAACAGTTGTTCTTCTATTCTCGAAAAAGTATCCATTACTTGGAGCTCCTCAATCAAATAATTTTAAACGATAAATAATGGATTTTAGTTTTTTAACTTTTAACATTTCGTCAATGGTCGAAAACAGCAGGAGAATAGAAGTTCAAAAGATTCTTATTGGAAACAATTGTAATGTTGGGTTTCTTCAGGAAACACATATCAATAGTAGGCACAAAGTTGGTATCGACAACTATAATATATTGCGAAATGACAACCAGCAGGGGGTGGCAATAGTTATAAAAAAAATTTGAGATAATAGACGGCATTAACCTTGCTAGCGTGTTTATTTCAATCAAGGTTAGGATCAAAGGTATAGTTAAAAACTTCTCATTGGCTCAATTTACATTCCTACTAATAGTAGAGCTGAGTTCTTGGTTGAAGAACTGGCAAAAATGGAAAGTAAAGCTAGACTCTTCGATGGAACTATTATAGGAGGCGACTTAAATGCACGAAGCCCTAATTTGGGTGACAGTTCTTTTAATTTAAATGGTAAAATCTTTGAAAAGTGGCAGAATTTATATTTTCCTTCCTTGATTAATGTAACGCCGACGTCTCCCACTTTTCCTTGAAGTTCGTCATACTTGGACCATTTCTTAATATCTTTTACTCTGCATACATTGCCAACTTTTTCGGCTCACTTTCCTGTCCTTTTAAATATTAAGCTTGAACCGGTGGAATTTTCTGAGTTGAATTCTAGTCGTCCTAGGTCATTTAAGAGCACGGACTGGGAGGTTTTTAGGGATGATTTAGATGACAGATTGTTCTGGAAGAATAGCTTTGCTCAAAAAAAATCATCTCAGCTAAGGTTAGAATTTGGCTCAACAAGCAGTTTAGGAAAAGATTAGAAAGCATAGTCCTAAGGCATTTAAGGAGATTTTCAAGATAGTTGGGAAAATGTTTTTCTTGTGACAGGATTGTCGTTAATGGGGTAACTGCGAAGAGCGGGAAATTGTGTCTGAATTTGAAAGATATTTCAGGTCAGTTTTTCATGAGAGAGTGCCTACCTTTGATCTGGCTTTGGTAAACAGGGTTAGAGATTCGGTTCGGTCTGCTAGACTTCTTAAGCCGCAACACATTTTTATTTTTAATAATTTCATCTTGGCGTTATCACCGCCTGCGACGGGTTTTTACATCGCAAGGAGAAAGTGCTAGCCTTATTCAGTGTTTGAAAGCCAAGAGGTCTAGTGGACCGGACTCGATCTCTAATTTTGTGCTGAAAAAAATTTCATTGTTGGCGATAAAATTTCTTACAATTTTGTTTAACAATTGTATAAACAACGGTTATTTTCCCTTGCTATGGAAGAAAGCTAGAGTCATGCTAATTCTAAAAAAGCCAAATATTTGCCTTTTAGATAATTTTAGACCTTTTTCTCTTCTTTCAAACGTGGGGAAATTATTTGAGAGAGTCATCATGTCCAAACTGTCTTCTCCTAGTGTTATCCCAGTTGAATATATTCCAGACTTTCAATTTGGTTTCAAGAGTAAACATTCAACGGTGCACGCATTGTTAAAAGTGCGTAACGACATAACTATAGGGTTAAGAGAAAAAATGCACTTTTGCGCGCTCTCTTGATGTGGAGAAGGCTTTTGATAGCGTCTGGAGTGAGGGGCTGCTGTTAAGATGTTAAAATTTAATTTTGGAGAGTTGTTAAGGAGAGCCGTAACTTGCTGTTGAGAATCGATAATAGCTTGGATCCTTTTAAAAGGAGTATTAAATATCTCGATGTCCATTTTAATGTATTACTAAAATTTAATCAAAATGCTAGGTTAAATATTGAAAAAGCCAGAAAAGTCAGTAATATTTTAACATCCTTACTTTATAGTAAAGAGTTGCATAAAAATCTAAACTCCTTATATATAAAACTTTGATTAGGCCCGTTTTGCTATATGCCTTGCCCTGCTGGTTCTCGATCTCTCCAGCGGTTGTCATTGAGATGGAAAGATTAGAAAGAAAGGTCCTTAGATTGTGCATCAACAAACATTTTGAGCCTCGAAAAAAAGGTTTTCCAATGAGTCCGTTTATGAGAGACTAACATACCACCTTTAATCAGCTACGCATCCTGTTTGATGAAAAAATTTATTGTAAATATGAGTCTATCTGAGAATGAAACCGTAAAAGATATTTACTCATCGCAATCAGCAGTAGGGATTGTTTTGTTGAATATTGAGAATAGTAATGGTGAATCACCCCTTCCTTACTTTTTGAAAGCCACTCCTGGACATAACAGGCGCTAATTGAATTGTAACGATTTAGAACTTTCGAGTTGCCTTTTTTATTATTTTTCTTCCCGTTATACATTGGAATTTCTGATAAAGATTTTGGAGGACAAAACTTATTGTCCAACCCGTGAAGTTTTATTATGTTGACAAATTGTATTTGATATTAAAAAACTTTACAAATATTTCTGTTTTCAATGTTAATGTTTTGGGTTTTCACCCATTTTATATAGGTAAAATGTCTAGTACTTATGATAATGATAAGATAAAAAGCTAATGTAAATGGTCAATGTATATGACATCCACTCTTAATTTATCATTCAATCTATTAATAAGTGATAGTATTTGCTAAAAATGCTAATTTTGATATTCTTATTTAAAGCTTTATAATTCAGAATTGCCGTACGGATGATATGTAAAAGACTCTGTATAAAGATAAATATTGAAAATGATTGTAGTGATAATTTATGATAATTACATTGTATAATGTTTCTATTTTGATTTTTAATTAAGTTTAAAATATTGTTCACCAATTGGTTTTTGTATCGTTTTGATTGAAGACTTAAGTCTTAAGAACACGTAAACGTATTTCGATTTATTTTTAACTCATGGCAAATAATATGAGAAAGTATCAACGATATTGTATAAAGTAGGCTTAGTCAGCGTGTCATTGTATATTTTATTCACGCTTGTCGTTGTCTCATTCTTTCTTTATGTAGCATTTAGTAATTTATATATCTATCTAAGACAAACCGTAGCCTAGTGGTGACCGTAGCCTAGTGGGTAGAGTGCGTGGCCCCTAAGCTAAAGAACCGCGGTAGCCCAGGTTCAATTCCAGCTCAGACAGAAAGTTTTTTCAATTGAAATAATTTTTCTGTTCGGTCGTCACCTCTCTGCAGACAATGGCAAACCTCAGAGAGTAAAAATTGCCATGTAAAGCTTCTTGACAACATAAGCCGTTCGGAGTCGGCATAAAACACGTAGGTCCAGTTCTCGGTCATTTGTGATCAAACATTTAGTAACACGCACAACACAATTGATCAATAGAAGCTAGGTCAAAGTCCTTCCAAGGGCTGAAATGGCCAGTTTATTTTTTTTTAAGACAAACGTCAAATGCAACCTTCATAATGCTCGTTGAGCAAGAGTAATTTATTCTTTAGTTTAATGTTAGCCATGTGGCAGTCGATCTATTAATGTTTTTAATAATGTGAAAGTTTATGCAGGCCATACTATAACAACCGCTTTCTATTTATTGTTTAAGAAACTGTGTATCTTATCTTGTAATAATCGTTTTATAAAAGACTCAATAAAGTACTACTACTACTTGCTTAAAGTTGAATGCGTTGTTGGCGAACTGAACGCACCAGTGTTGTTCTTGTATAGCAATCGTTTTTCACTAAAGGAAAACTAAGTGTTATTGATACAAACCTAATTGTTATTACAACAAAATTATATTAATTATGAATAAAAAAAATAACAAAAACCGAAAACAGTCGATAAAAAAATCGATTTTCGACTAATAACTGAAATCATTAATCGACTTTAAAAAGTCGAAAATTTTAATGAAAAATCGATTAGTCGACTACTCGACTATCCATCCCTAATAGGAACACATAATAAATTTTAAAACATTACAGGGTAATACACATTAATAGGAACACATTAAAAGAAACACATAATTTTTTTATATATTAGACTACATTAAAAAAAAAATGAATCTTACTCACACACCTCCTCACACCTCCTCACTCCTCTCATATTCTTTCACATACCGTTCACTCCGGCGAAGGCGACCATCGCGCGCCATTAATTACCCTCGAATCAGAATTAATCCGTTCGAACGACAAAATCACAGAATTACACGCTACAACGGTCAAATTTGCACAGTTATGTATTTCATGTCCCGAAGCATGGTTCGTCCATGCAGAAATTCAATTTCAATCAAAGCAATTTCGACAGACTGTTGTATCCCACAACATTGCCCTGTACACTTTGTACACCCCAACCTCACACGATTTCCACAGAATAATTCAACTAAAACACTTAAGAAATAATACCAATAAAAACATAATATATTGCTAACAGATGTCAATACAAATGCAGCGACTTGCATTTCGGCATAAACAAATATTAATTCCATGAACGACCGAGACCCAATTTAAGTACGGTGACTCAATTTGCCGGCGTTCATGAATATAAAATAGTAAACAAAGACTGACCTAATTTAAGCGCACGCAAGGCATTGCACTGTTGGGTGCATCGACATCAGTTTGCACGGTCAGCATAAAGCCGTTCATTTACCTACCCTAGCATGCAAAGTGTGCGTGATCGCGTACCGCTAAGGGGAAAGTAAAGGAACAATATGTAAATTTAAATTTACATATATAAATTATTATTTATATATTACATATATAAACAATATGTAAATTTAAATTTACATATTGACAAGGCATTTGGTAGAGGGTAAATCTTTGGTTTGCGTCATCGTGGTTTTCCGAGGAACTCTCGTCATCGATACAGATAGCGAACGAGTAGGTTTTTAAATGACGCTCTTGGGTCTTGACTACAAGGTGCTCAGCAAATGTAGCAAGCAACCATCAATAAGTTCCTCTGCTGACGCATCGTTTTTTCCCTCCCTCTGCTCCGCTGCGAAACATTGAATGATACTGTTTATTTCAATGTATATGTAGAACTGCTGTAGGTTAAAATAAAATAAATTTAAAATTTTTGATATTTGGTTTTTGTTTGACTGGCCGGGAAGTCCCTTTTGATGCCACCGCTCATAGTACAACTAGACATGGCAGTGTTAGGGCTGAATGTGTTCTCTTTCTTAGTGACCATAACTGTCAAACTCAGCAATTTTGGTATTTTGGCCAATTTTACTTTCAAATTGCATTCTCATTGGTTGCAGATTTTGTATGAAATGTCAACTTCGTTTTGACAGTTTCGGTCACTGGCTCTCTGCCCTAACACTATCTTGTCTATTTTTGCCATTCCACCACTTGAAATTTTGCTACCAGGCAAACAAAAAACATAGCAAGCAAAATGCGGTTTATTTTCTGACGCCGATTCGTTCATCCCCTCTAACGTTGCGCAACCGCTGTGAACCTTTCCATTCTCACTGCGTTGTTGATGTAGATTTGAAATGTAATTGTTATTGTACAGTGATGTACTGAACACGACGACTGCAACAGTGCGAAACAACATGAAGAAAGAAACAACAATCTGGAAGTATCATTAGATTGTTTCATTCACGTATACACAAACACTTATATATGATCTGTTGTCGCACGTCAAATCAGAAACAATTCTAAACCGACGACAGCGACTTTGTTGTAATCACTCATTGTCGTTGCAACATTTTCACATTCACCTCCATAATAAAAGCATGTAAAAATAATTTGACATTTGACGCACTGTTGCTGTCGTCGTCAATGTGTTCGATGCATAAGCTGGAATTTTTTTTAGACTTTTTTAGCTACAGTCGGCATATGACAACAGATTTATTTTAGATAAGAGTTTAAATCAATTTTTGTAATTTTGTATAAATGGTTGAAACTATTTCTTTTAACAAAATGTACTACCATATCAAAAATGTATACATATAATTCATATAATTAAAAAAAATTTAAATCTTTTTTATATCTTTATATCTAGTGTTGTAAATTGAAAACGCGAACCAACGACAAGCAAGACAAGAAGCAATAGAATTTTGTATAAAAAAAGGTGTTGCTTCTCGTGTCTTACTTGTTGTTTGTTTGCGTTTTTGATTTACAACATTAGGCGGCAAGAAATAGAACACTTATGATAAGCTGACTGTAGTAGTTCAATTACAACTGTAAATATAGATTTATTTTGCAGGTTTTTTGTGTAAGTGTTTTTATGTACATATATATAAAGCGTTATAAAAATACTTTGATTGTCATATGCCGACTGTAGCTACCAAATAACATCTACAAAAAAATTAAAGCTAACTGCACAACAACAATTACCAAGTAAATCTACAACAAAAACGCATAGAGAATGACATGATCACAGCGATTGCGCAGCGTTAGAGGGGATGAACCGAATTGGCGGCGAAAAATAAATAGCACTTTGCTTGCTATTTTTTCTGTTTGCCTGCTAGCAAGATCTAAAATGGAGGCATTAAAAGAGACTTCACGACAGTCAAACAAAATACAAATATGAAAACTTGAAATTTCATTTTATTTCAGCAGTTAGCTCTGAAGTCTCTTTTAATGCCTCCCTCCAATTGAGATCTTGCTAGCAGGCAAACAGAAAATATAGCATGCAAAGTGATGTATATTTTACGCCGCCAATTCGGTTCATCCCCTCTAAAGCTGCGCAACCGCTGGAATCTTGTCATTCTCCTTGCGTTGTTGTTGTAAATTTCCTAAGTAGTTATTGTTGTACAGTAAGCTTTAATTTTTTGTAGATGTTTATTTGTAGCTACAGTCAGCATATGACATCGAACTAATTTAGAAAACAGTTTATACATATGAATTAAAGAGTATATATAATATTGGTAAATCTATTTGTTTTTAGTAAAAGTGTTACCGTATCGGAAATACATACATACATATATATACATATGTACGTATATATAGTTCATATATATGAACAACTTAGCTCATTGAGGAAATTTAAAGAGTATTTATGTATATTTATATAATAACAATTACGTAATAAACCTGCAAAATAATTAATATTTTCAGTAGTAGAGTAGAGGGGGGTAATGTCGTGCACTCAACTTTAAAGTGCTCGTAAAGCCGTACATGACAAGCGAATGCAACGAGTAAGCATACGATCGAAAGATAATTTGGTTGGTAACATTTATGTGTTACAATATTCGTGTAGCATGAAATCGTGTTAGTAGAAATTAAAAAAAAAATGTGCACGACATTACCCCCCTCAAAATTTGTGGGGTAATGTCATGCATTGTATTGTAAAGGTATCAGAATGTGTGAAAAACGATAGGTAGTGGTTCGATTCAAGAAAATATAGCATTATTGTTTATTTATTTATTATTGTTAATTATAAGGCAATATACACAAGTCCGAAATATGATCAAAAAATACAATTTTATGAAAAGAAAAGTGAAAATAGGCAATTTGCCTATTGCCACGGAAAGAAAAACAATATTTTTTCAAAAAGTGCTTGGCATTGAGAAAAAATTTTGGAAAATTTTATTTTGATTGTAGCGTTTTGTTATGGCTTCACGACTCCCTTGGTACACTAGGGCGACCGCGTTTCCTTCCCTTTTCTTTTCTGTATAGTGCACGACATTGCCCCACATCAAATGCACGACATTACCCCAAAGGTCGTTTTCAAGGTTGACTTCGACAAATCGGTAAAGAACAAAAATTTTTTCGATCACAATACATCTTTTTTTCGGCGGAAAATTTGCTTTAAGAAAACACTTACCTGGTATATTTTCCTGCGAGACAAATAATTTTTCTGATCCGATAAAAAAACACTTTCGTCGTCCCGAGAACGTGCGATTTTTAAAAAACGTCGCACATATTGCCCTTACACATCGATATTGCTAGTATTGTATGCATGAGCTCTGTAGGTCAGTAGGCCCATACCTTACCAACGGCTGGTATATCATTCAATTTTTTATGCTAAAAAAGCCAGTGCACGACATTACCCCCTTCTACTCTAATTGGATAACTAAAGTCTGCTTATCCTAAGCATTCTATTTTTTAAACTGTTAAGCATCAATTTCTTGTATGAATTATATATAATTTATATGCTATAGATATTTCTTAATTTTATAATATTCTATTTTTAATACACAACGCAATATAGAAATGGTGAACATGTATATTGTGTTAGTGTCATGATATAAATAGATATAAATAAGCTTTAATTTTTTATATTAATTCAATAATGAAATAATTTAAATAAATTACTTAAATTATATGTATTTTTGATATGGTAATACTTTTGCTTAAAAGAAATAGTTTCAGTAATATATAAAAAATTTAATAAATTGCTATAAGCTCTTAACAAAAATAATTCTAATTTCATATGCCGACTGTAACTACACAATTTGAATTCACAACGTCTACAAAAAATTTCCAGCGCCAACAACAATTACCAAGGAAATCTACAAACAAGGACGCACAGATAAGAACAAGATCATGGCGGAACTTTTAGAACTTTTTGATTTTCATCCTAGATGTAGTATGAGCTGCAGTATGAGCTTTTGCACATTCCTACATGTCCATCCGACCTGTCAAATCCATCCTACATGTAGGATAGTCCGAAACCCTATATTAGCATGAAAATTCTTATATAGCAGTAAGGCGGTCGTGGCAGGACAACGTCTTCCAGGGAATACTAATATTTTATATATAGGTTTTCGCTTCGGTAGGCAGTCCCCTCACTGCTATACTTTTTTTTTAATTATGTATTGGCAATAATTTCCACTTTATGGAAATTATTGGAATTATTGGAAATCAATAACATCATTGGAAAGTGAGGCTTAACTAAATTCCTATACAAACAAAAACTACATATTTATATATATAAATTAACTTATTTTATAATAAAACAGAAAAGAGTAAGAAAGCATTTATTTCTAAGTATTTTAAATATTTCTTGTGAAAACACTTTATTAAACACAATACCCATAACCTTTGTTTGGTTAAAATTCATGTGAAACATAACATAATAATATATATATAGACAAAAATATTTTGTAATTGAAAGTTTTTGCGTAAAAAAAAATATTTTTTCAAAATTCGTACTCGTCAACACGCGTTTAAGGTAGTTCAGCTCTTTGCTAATCTACCATTTTTCCGTATGATAAACAAATTTTAGTTTTTAATCATCAATTTCAAATTCTCCCTAAAAATATTAATCTGTCATATGATGGCATAATAGGCACTTCCTATCTAAATTGAATTGTAAAATAGATTATTTAAATAAACAATTAGAAATACCATTAGACTGCTCGAATGCAGCATTGAGTATTCACAATAATAAAAATACATTTATTAAAGCTGAAAACTTTTCGAAGAAGTGCAACAAGGTGCTACTTTGGTGCGCCAGAAAATGGTTATACGTTGTTTATATATTTTTTATTAATTCTTATTTCTTTTAATACATTTTTACAATTGGTAACTTTTTTTTATGAACAATTTTTTATGTTTTATTTGAATATCTTCCGAGAACTGTTTTATTGGAAATTATTTTACAACTGAAATTTTCAAAATGAAAATTTCTGAAAATATAATAAATGAATACAATTCAAAATGTTTTTTTTTTTATAACAAGTGTTTTATAGACAAGTGTGAGTATTTTCAATAATTGCTAAAATGATATGATACGTTATTAATTATAAATCAAGGTAAGTGAAATGTAAGTTAAGATAAAAATCAACGTCAGGAGAGGTAAGTATTAATGTAACTAAGGGTAAGTATCAATGTAACGAACAGGTAAGTATGAATGTAACAAAAGGTAAAATAGAATGTAGAGATTTACTCTATGTGGTGATGTTACAGAGCACCACATTATTCCCCCTCCTCAAATGAATCTTGTTGTATTTCTGAGTAAGTTAAAATGTACCTTTCTTTTAGATTGTGTTGTAGTTGTTGTGTCTGTATTAATTGATGCTGGTTTAAAACGGTCTAAACTAACTGTAGTATGTGTGTTATTTTTGAGTATTGTGAAGCATTTGGGTTTCGGTTGATTACTTCGAAAGGTCCATCATAGGGTTCCTTGAGCTTGTTGTGTATGGTGTCGTTTCTAACGAAGACAAATTTACAAGTGTTGAGTTCCTTAGGAACGTGTTGTTGGAATTTTGTGTTATGGTGTGAAATGTGTGATTGTTTGTTTTCGACTACTTTTTTGATTTTTGGAAGCATCTCTGAAGGGTTTAAAGTTTCGTTGTTGCGAATTACTATTTTTTTCGGTAATCTGAGCGGCTGGCCAAAGACCATCTCAGCTGGCGACGCTTTGATGTCTTCTTTGACTGAGGATCTAAGGCCCAGAAGAACTAGTGGCAACTCTGTGAACCAATTTGTCTGGTTGTTTGTCGTGATAAGGGAAACCTTTAACTGGCGGTGAAAACGCTCTACCATGCCGTTGGCTTGTGGGTGGTAAGCCGAAGTAGTTATATGTTGGCAACCGAGATTTTTGAGAAATGTGTTCAGAGGTAACCTTCAATGGAACTATTATGCAGTAGAGAAAATCAAACACCTTACTTCAAATCCAATTGATAACTGATTACTTTATTACTTTTTAATATGGTTTTTAAATAAAATGAAAGATGAGTGAAGTCACATTCCAATCCATTTGTCATCAACTTAAAGAACAAAGTCATGCTCATATTTTATGCTGACACTTGATAAAGTTTAAGTAGGTTAAATAAATTATAACATGATACTATATCACAATATCACATTAGGGTCATTGTTTTTAGAGTAGTTCAATAAACTATAACATGATTATGTGTCTTCACTACACCTCCCCTTTTAAATAGAAAAGTCTTATAGAGGTCGTTGATCAGACGATATCAATAAGAGTTTTCTGTGTGAATACAAAATATAATTGTCTTAGTAGTTACAATGTTACAATCTTAGTTACAATGTTATTGATATGTTTATTATTTTATATAATTTTCATTTAGTACTATAAATTGGTTTAGTAATTGATTTTTTTTTTTGTGTGATTACTATAATTCAACTTATATCAACCTGAATGTATTAAGCTAAGTACACTAAGTAAAATAAGTAATTTATGAAATAAGTGTATATAGCTTACAATAATATATACATACATGTATAAAGAAAGGAATATATAAATTATTAAAAGATTTTTACATTTTGTTTGTTAATTTTCTGGTTCTTCTCTTTTATTCTTACAATAATATTATTTTTGTCATCTACATCAATGACTTTATACGGTCCCTGGTAAATTGAATCTAGTTTGTGTGCTGTGTTATTTTTTATGAATACTTCTTGACCTATGGTTATGTTAATGTTGTGTAGGTTTCTGTCGTGTGATTGTTTTTGGATTAGTTTAGCTTTATTTATTAAATGTTCTGCTCTTTTAAGTGCGGTTTACAGTCGGAATTTTACCTCTTTTGAATAATTATCAAAATTATATACAGGATCTACTTTATCATATGGTATAAGTGGGTTATGGTTTGGAGCATTCGGGAAAATCAATTCAAATGGACAATATCCATGCACCGTTGAGGGTGTTGTGTTAAAAGTGTATGCGAAATATTTTACCCATTCATCCCAATCGTTTCTAGCTGCGTGAATATATGAACGTATGTATTCATTAAGTGTACGGTGTGATCTTTCTACTGTTCCTAGAGTTTGGTGGTGGTATGGGGCTGACATTGTTTTTTCAATGTTCAGTAGTGTAAGAAGTTCCGAAAGTACCTGATTGTTATATTCAGTGCCCATGTCACTTAGTATTCTATTCATAGGTCCATAAATCAATATAAATCTGTCCATTAGTGCCTTTGCCACAGTTTTAGCAGATTTATCAGTTACCGGCACCGCCACTAGGTATTTGGTTAAGTCGCATATTATTGTAACAATATACTGATTTCCTACTTCTGTTATTGGTAGGGGTCCTATGGTGTCTATTATTACCGTTTGAAATGGTTTTTGGGGTGTTGGTGTAATAATCATACTTGGCTTTAAATGTCTTGTAGTTTTGTTAGTCTGACATTGAAGACATTTCTTCACATATTTACTAACATCTTTAGTAATATTTTTCCAATAATAAAATTGTCGAAGTTTGTTAACTAGTCTGGTTGTTCCAGGATGACCACCAAACATGGGGTCATCATGAAATTTTTTTAGTAACAACTTCTGTTCTTCCTTATCTGTTACTATGCATATTTTTTGTGTAAGCGCTATTTGTATTTTCCTTATATGCTTATAAGCTTTTTGTTTGAATTCTTCTATAGTCATGAGGCTAAATATATCATCATTTAAATTCAACTGTATTTTGTTCAAGTTTCTACTTATTGCTTCTTTTTCAAGAATTGGAAAAAATTGACCTAAATCGATATTTCCATTAGCAATAGTATTTCCTATGTTAATTTTGGGTGCTAGCACTTGTTTGCCTCTTTTAAAAAATATAATAGGTTTTCCTTTGTTAGTGTTCGTTCTAAGTTTAACCCATTTCTTTACACAAGCGAAGTCAATAGTTTCGAAAACTTTAGGCTTTTCGAGAATCGCTGTCTGAATTTTATTCTCAGTCTTGTTTCCTGATTGAGCTCGTGTTGTTACCATCAGAACATTATTGGTAGTTGGGATTGTTTTAATTTCGGTAAAATCAATTCGAGATAACGCGTCCGCTCCCGAATTGTCTTTGCCCTTGATGTGTTCAATAACAAATTCATATTCCTCTACTTCCAATCGGATTCTTGTCAATCTACTAGATGGATTTTTCAAAGAATATAAATATGTCAACGGTTTATGATCACTACGTACAATAAATTTGTTACCATAAACGTATGGTCGGAAGTGATTAATTGCCCATTGGATAGCGATCAATTCTTGTTCTATTGTGGCTTTGTTTGATTCTCCCTTAGTAAATGCACGTGACGCATATGCAATTGGAAACTGCATACCATCTTTTCCTTGGGATAATATTGCACCGCAAGCGTTTTTGCATGCATCGGTGGTTATATAAAAGATTTTGTCGAAAACGGGATATTGCAGTATTCGTGGGGATAGCAAAGCTGTCTTGAGCTTCTGAAAAGCTTGTTCACAATTTTCTGTCCAAACAAAAGGTTCCTTTTTCCTAGTTAGTTTAGTCAAATGTACAGAATAAGATGCAAAATTAGGTATGAAGCGTGTGTAATAGTTACAGAAAGCCACAAATCGGCGAACTTCATCACCATTCGTTGGTCTGGGGTAGCTCTTAATTAAATCATATTTGCTACTGTCTGGTAAAATGCCATTGTAAAATTAGTACATCTATGACCCAAATAAGTAACCTCGTGTCTGAAGAAAGTACATTTATCCGGATGCAATTTTAAGTTGCATTCCCTGCACCTTTGGAAAACTGTTTCTAAGTTCTTAAGCATATGTTTCACCGAGCACCCTGTCACAATAACATCATCCATATAAACAAAGGTTTTAGAAGGCGTCAAGCCTGTAAAGGCTAAATTCATCATTCTCTGAAATGAATTGGGAGCTACCTTCAGGCCAAGCGAAAAGAACCATTTTCTGTTGAGAAAGAAGTAATATCTCTGGATTTTTCATCCAATCCTATCTGATGAAACCCTGAGGTTAAATCTAAACAACAGAAAAATTTGGCTCTACCCAACTGATCTAAGATATCTTCAACTCTGGGTAGGGGAAATTTATCAGCTATTAGCTTTTTATTAATTTGCCGGTAATCGATTACCAAACGCCATCGCCTATTGGGATTATTTGGTAATGATTTCTTGGGTACTAGTATAATGGGGCTATTGATATTTGAAGCAGATGGCTCAACGATTCCATCCCGCTTGAGTTTTTCAACCTGTCTTATTATTTCATCTTTTTGGGAGTGTGGTGTACGATAATTTTTAATGTACACTGGATTTTGATCTGACACTCTTAATTTTTGAGTATAGAAATTATTAGTACTTATCTTGTCGCTTTCCAAAGCAAAGATGTCAATATATTTTGAACATAATTCAAGTAATTCCAATTTTGCTATCCCGGGGAAGTATTTCTCTAATTTGCCCAAAATAGACTGTCTTCTCGATTTGTCGACATTGTCTGTGTCAAGAATTTCATAATCGTCAAGTTTCTCATATTCAATCGATATGTTATTTAAAAATTTATTTTCGGAATTTGTGTTCATAATTCTTACATACGGAAATTTCCTAGATACTATGCATCCAGCAATATAGACTCCATCTTGTATCGATTGACTTGGAATCACTAAATCAGAATCGTCGTTATCAATTCTTATGACTCTGAAAACTTCGGCTCGAGCCGGTAGTGTTACATCACCATCATTTAGACTTTCAAGTAATTGAATATTTATTGGGTAATTTAAATTATATGGTCTTAATGAAAGCAGATTTGAGTTCATATCAGACCCGTACTGAATAGTGGCATTATAAGTTTTTAAGAAATCTAAACCCAATATACCCTGAAATGGCATCGGGAATGTATCTGATACCACATGAAATTCATGGGGAATTAAAAAGTTTCCTACCACCAGGTCAATTTGTACTGTGCCCAAAGATTGAATATTTCCTTTTCCTATGCCAGATATTTGCATAATATTTTTCGGGTTGAATTTCAATGAACTGAGTGCATTTACCTTGATTAACGAGATATCTGCTCCGGTGTCTACAAGCAACGTAGTTAAATTATTATTGGTTGATATGTGAATATTTATAAAACTACTCAAATTGAGATTCAAGGTGAATATTGATTATGTTTTTAATTCTGATTTTGATGATCCCCCCCCCCCATATTTTGAGGGGAAATCTCGTTTTCCGAGATTTCATGCGTTACCCTTACTCGGCCTCTATTCTGTGAATTTCTAAAACCGTTGTTTTGACTACCATGTCGCCCATTGTTGCCATTAGCATTATTATCACCGTTCCTTCTGTTATTGGGATTGTTATTCTGACGCCAGCCTTGGCCGCGCCCACGATAATTATTAGGTCCGCCATTTGGCCTATTATTTTCACGACGCTTAAAGTAAAAAACCGAAAAATTCGAGGCTGAAGCCTCTGTACTTGATTCTACAAATTTGAAAATTACTTCATTCAAAGACGAAAAATTTCCAGTTTTAATAAAGAGTTTAACCTCATCATTTGAAGCGTTTCGTGAGATTGCTTTGGCCGCATTTTGTCTTACCAACTTAACGGCAATTTCTTGGGGATAAACTTCTGTTATGTATGCCCCATTTAATTTTTTAGCAATTTCCTGAATTTCATCAGCGTATGCGGTGGCGGATTTTGTATTTTGCCTTATGTTCATCAATTTTGAACACAATAAATCAGATGACTCAACCTTTATGGACGTTTGTAGTTTTGTCTTGATGCTCTGAATAATACTTTCATCCGTAATTAAGTTCCTTGCTTGACCCTTAAGTTTTGTCATAATTACTTCAATGGCAACTGCCTCATGTGTATCCTTAATTCGATCAATCAGCGTCAAAGCATCTAAGAAACTTTGCAATTCAGTTTCGTTACCACCAAACACTGGGACAATTTTCGCTGTCCTATCCAGTATGTCGTCTTCTGTTCGTGGCATTATAATTTCCGAGTTTCCTTCTGTGTCTGTTTCAAAATCGTCTTTGTCATCCGTTTCTAGTAATTCCCTATTAACTGGACAGTCTAATGTCAAAGGTATTTTTTTTAACGTTGTGTTTATGTAAAATATTTATTAATTTATCTCTTAGAGGATGAAAAATATTATTTGCTTCGTTTTTGTGTTGTGTTGTAAACCTTTCATAATTTCTGTGTAATTCTGCCCTAATAGCATTATAATTTTCAAATAAAATTTCCAAATGTTTTTCTATAGTTTCCTGTTTTGTAGGCCTATTCTGATTCAAACTTTTAAATGATTGCCCGAATTTAAACCGCAATTTATTTATTCTCTCAATAATATTTTCCCATTGCATAATTTTGACAGTTTAAAGTTTATGACTAAAACATCTACATATTTATTACATTATATTTTTTTTTTTTTTAACTTACTGAATATTCTGGTAGTAATTTTTAGATTTGTTGTTGTATATTTCTGTTATTCCTCATCATAAATTTACATATTAGTTTTGACAAATAAATGAATGCCAGGATTATAGCTGCTGCAATCGCCATCAGTTCAATAAAATTCATGTGCTCTGCTGTTTTTTGTTCGTTGTTGTGGTGTTCGTTGTTGTGGATGAATTCGACAAGTTGCTTGTTGTTGATGTTGTTGTTATTATCACTTCCTTCAGTTGCTTTGCCAACCTCGTAGCCAGCTACCAGTAGAGGTATATATGTTAGGATTTTCTTCCACCATGTCATGTTTCTTGCAGTTGTGTGTTCTCAGTTGGAATAATTATTTGATCGTTCTTTGATGTCACAAATTTGCTTTTTTATCAAATATTTAGGGCTTTATATAACGCAATCTTGTTGTCTATTTTTTTTTATTGTTCACTTTGTTATAGAAAAAAATTTTCACATTTCTTTTACATTCTTATACAAACGTTTGAATTCTTTCAATTTTATTTTAATTTTCTTAAAAGCAGTCTTTTGCTTTTGCTGTGTTTTTACTTGTTATGCAAACCGTTCAACAAAAATTTTCACATTTCTTTTACATTCTTGCACAAACGTTTGAATTCTTTCAATTTTATTTTAATTTTCTTAAGCAGTCTTTTGCTTTTGCTGTGTTTTTACTTGTTATGCAAACAAACGTTTAACAGATTGAAAAAAAAATTCCACGGTCCTGTCACGGTCGCCATATTATGCAGTAGAGAAAATCAAACACCTTACTTCAAATCCAATTGATAACTGATTACTTTATTACTTTTTAATATGGTTTTTAAATAAAATGAAAGATGAGTGAAGTCACATTCCAATCCATTTGTCATCAACTTAAAGAACAAAGTCATGCTCATATTTTATGCTGACACTTGATAAAGTTTAAGTAGGTTAAATAAATTATAACATGATACTATATCACAATATCACATTGTGGTCATTGTTCTTAGAGTAGTTCAATAAACTATAACATGATTATGTGTCTTCACTACAGAACTCCAAAACGTGAAATAAACTCTCTTTGAAGAGTGTCGACTATCGTGTCGGTGTTTGTGTCTTTCAGCGGATATGCTTCTGGCCAACGAGTGTTCCTGTCGACTACGGTAAATAGGTATCTATACCCTTTTGAAATTGGCAAAGGACCGACTATATCAACGTGGATATGTTCGAAACGGCCGTGTGGTATGCTGATTTTGTGTGGTGTTGTCTTCGTGTGCTTGTGTATTTTTGAGCGTTGACATCTAACGCATTCTTGTGCCCATTTGTTAACGTGTGTATTCATATTCGGCCAGAAATATCTTTGTGTAAGTAGTCGCCGTGAAGCTCGTGTACCAGGATGTGCTATGTTGTGTAGTTGTTCGAATACTTGTTTTCGTAAAGTCTACCACAGACTAAGGTCGTGTTAAAGAATTTTTCTGTTCGCACCAAATTTTAATGTTGAGTACCCATATGAGTATCTGTTCAAGCTTGTATCTGCGGCTATTTAGTATATCTTGCAATTCTGTGTCTGTGTTCTGTTCTTTGTGTAGTGTTCTCAGGTTGATGTCTGTGCAGGCAAAAGCTTCTATTTCAGCTCGTGAAAGTGCATCTGCTACTGTGTTTTCTGATCCTTTAATGTGTTTAATGTCATGTGTGAATTGTGCAATGTATTCTAAGTGTCTTGTTTGTCTGGGACTGCGTTCTGTTTGTGAATGTATAGCGTTAATCAGTGGTTTGTGATCTGTGTATACCGTAAAATTGTTTCCTTCTAGGTAGTGTCTAAAGTGTTTGACGTTTAAGTATATGGCTAGTAATTCTCTGTCGAATGTACTGTACTTCGATTCTGACTTTGATAACTTTTTTGAGAAAAAGGCTAATGGTTCTAGTGTACCGCTATTCTGTTGTTGTAAAACGCCACCAATGGCTGTGTTTGATGCGTCTACGGCAATCGATAATTTTGCATTACTACTGATGTGATTGAGTAGTGTTTCCTTTGCAAAACTATCTTTGATTGTTGTAAATGCCTGTAATGTGTTCTCTGTCCAGTGTAACTGTTTGTTTTTTGTTTTTGATGCTACGGTGACCATGTCATAAATTGGGCCTAGCATGTGTGCGAGTTTTGGGATACAACGGTGGTAGTAATTTGTCATGCCTATGAATTTTTGCATTTGTTTGACTGTGGTGGGTTGTGGGTAGTCTTATATGCACTGTGTACGTTCTTCTGAAGGTCGGAAGCCTTGTTTAGAAATGTTATAACTGAGGAAGTTTATGTCTGATGCTCCGAAAGTGCATTTGTTAGGTTTAATGTTTAAGCCGTATTCTGAAAGTCTTTGGAAAACTTGTGTTAAGTGTTTTACGTGTTCTGTCTCGCTAGCTATAAGTATGTCGTCTAAATAAACAAAAATGAAATCTAGTCCCTGTAAGACTTCGTGTATAAATCTTTGGAATGTCTGTGCTGAATTTCTCAAGCCGACAGGCATTCGGAGAAATTCGAACATTCCGAAAGGTGTTGTTATGGCTGTTTTGTGGATTAAGAAATGTCGATTAAGAAATTTAAGTTATTGTCCTTGTCAAATACGAATAAACGGCGTGTTAGTGTTATAGAACTCCCATCATTAGCCGTTGCAATGATGGTGTTTCTTAGTTTAATGTGTTTGGTGTATTGTGGTTTGGTGTGGATGCCGTTTGAACATACGCGCATGGTTGTTCGCATCGTCTGGCCGCTCTGCCAAATTTGTAGTGGTACCTACAAACCCAGTTGGCCGGTCTTTGTTGTGACACTTCTCTTCTAGATGAACGACGTCTGGAGTACCTTTGAAAGTTTGAGCTTTGTGATCGAGAACGTTCACTTCTCAGTTCTTGTACCTCCAGTGTCAACTTATTAAAGTTTTCTAAAATTTTGGACGTGGTCTCCGCGAAACGTTGGGTAATCGCCATTACTTCTTCTGAGCCATGACTCCCCATAAATCGTCTGCTAGTTTTAAGAGTACTTCTAGTTCTCTGTGTCCGGACCCGGTCAAGGCGATATTTAAACTTTTTGGCAACTTGCGTTACCATAATTTGTAAATTAAATCGCCACTAACTGTTGATCCAGCTAGAAGAAGAAGTGACCGATAGAACTGAAATGGCCTTTGGTCACCCATCTCAGAATCCGAAAGGATTTTATCTAATCGCTTGTTTTCGCTCAGTGAAAATCTATCGAGTAATGTCTTTTAAAACCCTTCGTATGTGTTTTGTGTTGGCGGTTTTTGGATAAAGTCTAGCACAGTGACTATGACTTCTTGTGGTAACGAGGTTACCAGGTATTCGTATTTAGTCTTATCAACTGTGATTCCTTTCGCTTGGAATTGTATTTCCGCATGTGCGAAATAAGCGTCTGGGCAACTCGTCCAGAATGTAGGTAATTTTACCGCAACCGTGTGTATTTGTGTTGGCGGTGTGAGAGGGTTAGTCTCAAAGTCTATGAATGGTGTGTTATCTCCATCTCCGGTGTGTGGAGTAAGGGGTGTCTGTGGGGGTGTTCGTAGCATTCTTCCTTCTAGATTTGCTTCTCCTATTTTTTTTAAGCTTGAAATCCAAACTCTTCCCTTGTTTTTTTTTTTAGTGTACCTATGTCCCTAGTGTAGTGTAGTGCCTACGAAAGTGCGACGATAGGTTTCTTACGACCCTATCGTCTCAAGTCCGTTTTAGAAGCTACGTTGTGTGCCTCGTGGTAATCTTAAATGATACGCAACCTAGAAAAAGAAATTTTATAAATGTAAAAAAAAAAAAATAAATATAGAAAGCGCAAAATATAAAGTTTCATGTAAAAAAATTGTTGTTGCTGCCGACGTTGTTGTTGCTGTTATAAACGCTGTTTTTGTTGCTATTTTCGTTGTTGTTGTTGTTATAGCTTCTGTTATTGTTGTTGTTGCTATTTTTGTTGTTATAAACGCTGTTGTTGTTGCTCTTTTCGTTGTTGTTGTTGAAGCTGCTGTTGTTGTTGTTGCTCTCTTTGTTGTTGTTGTTATAACGTTTTTCTTCTATGGGTGTTGGAAACGGATGCTTTAGCTTATGTATCGGCAAAGCTGCAAGTACACTTGCGGGTGATAGTGCTGTCCTTTAATAAAAATATTGCTTCCGCATCTCCGTTATGCCGTCTTTCTGATGGTCTTTCAAATTCCAGCGAGTAATGCGTGTAAAACCGTGTTGAGGGCTGAAAAACCAAGGTCGAAAAGGCTAGTCGCAATTGGGGTCGTTGGAGATATTTTAGGTCCGATGTTGCAGGATCGTCAGTTTTTCGTGCGCCAGAAAAAGGTTATACGTTGTTTATGTATTTTTTATTAATTCTTATTTCTTTTAATACATTTTTACAATTGGTAACCTTTTTTTTTTTTAACAATTTTTTATGTTTTATTTGAATGTCTTTCGAGAACTGTTTTATTTGAAATTGTTTTACAACTGAAATTTTCAAAATGAAAATTTCTGAAAATATAAAAAATGAATACAATTCAAAATGTTTTTTTTTATAACAAGTGTTTTATAGACAAGTGTAAGTATTTTCAATAATTGCTAAAATGATATAATACGTTATTAATGATAAATCAAGGTAAGTGAAATGTAAGTTAAGATAAAAATCAACGTCAGGAGAGTTAAATATTAATGTGACTAAAGGTAAGTATCAATGTAACGAACAGGTAAGTATTAATGCAACAAAAGGTAAAATAGAATGTAGAGATTTACTCTATGTGGTGATGTAACAGAGCACCACACTACCTACGGGTAACAAAAGGATTTGCGAAAATAGGAAAGAGGAACATAAGAGGAAATATGGGCCGAATGGCATAAGTCATACTGAGAGTCCTCAACAACCTAATGTCTACGGGACACAATCCATTGCCTTGCCACCTCGAATTGAAAAATTCGTCAAAAATATATTTAAGCAGAAAACCAAGGCTTTACTTACGGGTATTGAAAAAAATCGTACAAAGTGGGAGGAGGAACAAAAAGATGCAGCACAAAGCATAAGCCATCACAAGAGTCCTCAACATCCCAATGTCTACGGGCTGCGATCCATTACCTTGCAACCTCGCTGCAAACAACTTGTAGAGATCCCTTTTGAATATACAAAAGATGCAGTGGTCCACAAGAATGAAATAATCCCAGGAGTATATTTAGCAGAAACCCTGGTACGACCAAAAAATAATAAGGTCAAAGTTATCTTCATGAATACTACAGAAGAAACTAAAACAATAAATTTAAACACAATTCAATACGAGTGGGAAAAGATAGAAAATTTTAACGAAGTCAAATTAGACAGAACAAAAGATTTAGTAAAGGGTAGATTAAAAAAAAGAAACAGCCATTGAGCTTAAACATTGTAATGATGAAGAAAAGAAATCAATTTTTGCAATTTGTAGGAATTATAATGATTTATTTTATTTCAAAGGAGACCATCTTACAGTTACAGATACAGCTGAACACGATATTATAACAGAAGCAAATAAACCTCCTTTATTCGTTAGGCCATACAGACTCCCTGAAAGTCATCGACAAGAAATTCACAAACAAGTTATTGAAATGTTAGAAGACAATATCATCCGATCAAGCTCAAGCCCATGGAACTCACCTCTTTTATTAGTTCCGAAAAAAGCAGTTCTGACGGCCAAAAACGTTCGAGAGTCGTATTAGATTTTCACAAGCTTAACGAGATCTAACCGTTGGTGATGCATACCCCTTCCCTAATATTGCAGATATATTAGATCAATTAGAAAAAGATAAATACTTCAGCACACTAGATTTAGCTAAAGGTTTTCATCAAATTCCTGTTAAGGAATCTGATAAATGCAAAACCGCATTCAGTACACCATTCGGACACTACGAATATAACCGAATGCCATTTGGGTTGAAAAACGCCACTGCAACGTTTCAAAGACACATGAATAATGTACTCATGGGGTTGCAAGGCTTCGAATGTTTCGTTTATGTCGACGACATCGTAGTTTATGGTAATGATTTAACAGATCATAATAAAAAATTAAAATATTTGACCGATTGCGTCTACACAACCTAAAGCTACAACCTGATAAATGCAATTTTTTAAAACAAGAACTTACCTATTTGGGGCACATCATTTCGGAAGACGATATAAAACCAGATCCGGAAAAGATTAAAGTAGTCAAAACATATCCAACACCAAAAAATGCGAAAGGCATTAAGTCATTTTTAGGATTTGCTGGCTATTATAGAAGATTTATAGAAAACTTTTCAAGCATATCGAAACCTCTTACAAAACTGCTAAAGAAAGATGTAAAATTTAATTGGGACGCATTTTGCGACGAAGCTTTTTCAAAATTAAAAATAACCTAATTAACCCTCCAATATTATCATACCCTGATTTTGATCAAGAAAAATTCATAGTCACGACAGACGCGAGTGACGTGGGACTTGGGGCTGTTCTATCCCAAGGTATAATTGGTAAAGACAAACCAATATGCTTTGCAAGTAGAACGCTAAATGATGCTGAAACACGCTACAGCACCACGGAGAAAAAATTATTAGCTATTATTTTTGCTGTAAAACAATTCCGACCTTACATCTACGGTAAAAAACGATTTTGAATACGATTAAAAAACGTCATAAAGAAGAAAGAAAGATAGGTGTCGAATATTTCGCCTCTGTGTTTGAAAAGCAATTAATCCTAAATTATTGGCTGAAGTATTTCAAAACTAATCAAAACTACCCTACTTAACACGTAGTGTTTGATGAGATTCGAGATTTGGACGTTTCTGAGGAGTTCCTGTCGTCTGCTGCACTGCCTGTTGCACTGCTTGGATTTGTCGAGTGCTGCTTGCTGCCATCTACTGCTGCCTGTTGTTGTGGGGTTGCGGTCTGGCTTGGTGCCGTGCATTTTTTGGTTCACTTTGCTGGCTACTGGCTTTAATCACCGGACTTTGTGTGAGTTAATATAAAATAAAATATTTATACACAATTTGCGATTATCTCGCACTTGCTATAACATTGCGCCAGAACTGATCAACACTAAATCTAAGCAATCAGCTGCGAACTGTCAAACAAGTTTTTGACAGAGTGTTGCCACGTTGTAAAAAGTAAAAATCAACCACTGTAACTACTTGTGCCGTCTAAACGTGGTAGCTCATAATCGTAGAACTCAGAACTATAAAAATGCCGTGTGTTTGTTTAGCAAGGGTTGAGCCTAATTTACAAGAGGATAAAAAAGTTAAATGCATCACTTGTAATGAATATTTCCACTGCCACTGTGTGAATATAAAGAAAGCTGACTTAGAGTTCATGTTAAAAAACAAACAACCATATAAATGTGCGAAGTGTCTCTCGGCTCGTCGGGAATTGATCATCCGCTCACCACCAATAAAAACTATTGTGAACTATTGTGTGTGGGTTGATTCGCCTCCTCCTGTAAGTGTCCGCACTAAGCTTTTGAGTGAGGATTTTTCGAATTTTTCGACTTCGACTTTGATAAACGTAATTGATCAAAAGTTCGAGAAGCAGAATGAAAGATTTGAACTGCGCCTTTCAAAACAAAATGACCTCTCAAATACATGAGAGTGAGCAGAGAGTTTTAGCAGAGCTACGTCAAAATGTTGATGAAATACGTATCGGCCTGCAAGCGGTTGCTAGTCGGGTAACAAAATTAGAAGAGATGGCTCTTGAGCTCGATATTTTATAGAATCAAATAAGCATTTTATAAACTGAGCTTGACAGATTAAATGGGCAACTTCTTGAACAACATTGTACTGCTGCTGCGGAAGAGATTCGACCTATCCAGAAGGGTGAGGTTGATTGTTTAAAAAAAGAGGTTGTTGAGCTAAAATTGCAATTGGCCAGACAAGACAATGCAGCTGTTGCCTGTGACCTTCGTCTTAACGGAATTCCGTTCTCTGAGGACGAAAACTTGGGTGGAATTTTGAATAAAATCTGGAAGTGTATTCAAAACAACAGCAAAGATTCAACAATAATTGTAAAATTTGAAACACCTTTTGACAGAAATTTCTTTCTGAGCTCTTGTGCCAAATTTCGGCGAGAAAGCAAGGACTTGATACGTCTGCACCATGTTGGTTTTGAATCAACCAAGCCCATTTATATAAATGAAGGCTTGATACCAGCAAATTCTGCTATTCTACAGCATGCGTTTCGTTATAAAAGACAAAACTTACTACCGCAGCTTTCACTCGTCGTGGGATCGTGCACATTAAGCTTCGCGCTAACGGTAACGCCTTATCGGTTGAATCATTGGCAAAATTAGATGCTCTTATTAATAGTCTTAATACCGGAAATGATTGAAGGTCCTGGCGCAGCACCTAACTCGCATTATTTTCGTGACATCACGAATTAATATCTTGATTTTTAGGTTCTTTAACTTTGATTTTTTTATTTTATTTTACGCGTTAGTTATGTTTCCTTTTTTGCTTCTCCTTAAACATGTTAAGTTCTTTAATTTCTGAAGATTTTCGTTCCATTGACAGTAGTTACAGTGTGATTCGAGTACTCCTTAAACAAAGAGCTGGGTCAAAAATTTGCCACATCAATGCTCAGAGTTTGGTTAATAAGATAGATGAACTGCGATATGTGTTTGAAGGTTCTGGAATGGATGCTGTTTGTGTAAGTGAGACATGGCTTAATAATGATATGTCAGATGCTTTGTTTAGGTTGAATGGTTTCAAACTATTTCGAGCGGACCGGGTTGGTCATGCAGGTGGAGCAGCAATATATGTGAGAGAAAATGTTACGTGTAAATTACTCTGCAAGTCGTTACATGGTAGCATCATTGAATATGTCTTTGTTGTAATATCCAATGGTGATAAAAATTTGCTTCTTCGGTCTGTATATCGTCCAAACCGTACTGTTGATTTCTCACCCTTTTTAAGCACACTGGAAAACATTACACTTTCTTTCACGGACATAATTATAGCTGGCGATTTTAATAGTAACCTCCTAGTAGAAAATAATCTGGTGCAAGATATGAATAGCTTAGGTCTACTTCCTGTAAATACTACAACGCCTACTCACTATACTAAAACCTCTAATACTGTCCTGGATCTATTCTTTGTTAGTGTTAAAACAGAAATCCTTCTTTACGATCAATTATCTGTATCTAATTTCTCAGAGCATGATCTGATTTTTCTTGCCTATGACTTTCGACTCACTGACACTGTTAATTGTTTCAGCTACCGCGACTTCAAAAACATCGATTATCCTAGACTTGAAATTGCAATATTGAATATACACTGGGAACTTATTTTTCATATGATCTCAGTTTCTGATCAAGTTGATTTTTTTCAAGACAATGTCAATAAACTTTTTAATGAGTTTGTCCCTTTAAAGCATGAAAAAATCGATCATAAGCAACGGCCCTGGTTCAATAGAGCAATTGAAAACCTAATATTGCTGCGCAATAAAGCGTACAATCGATGGAAGCGTTTCAAAACTCCAGCATTATATAAGGAGTTTAAAATTCTACGTTCGAGCGATGTCAAAGAGGTGAAAGTAGCAAAAAGAGATTACTATGGTGGTAATTTTGGCACTGTGGGTAATAGTAAGCAAAAGTGGCGTGCGATTCGCAATATTGGTCTTTGTCAAAAACCTTCACCTCCAGTGATAATATCGACGTTGAAGATCTAAACAAAAAATTTGTCGATATACCCATGCCTTCGGTTAGTCACAATGCTTATAGAGATATTAACATGTCTTTTAATGTGGATTCGAGCTTGAGTTTCTCTTGCGTATGCCAGGATGATGTATTAAAAAGTATCTTATCAATCAAGTCGAATGCTACTGGGTATGATGAAGTCAGCCCTATTTTTCTAAAAATGTTGCTTCCGTGGATACTTCCATATATTACTTATATTTTTAATTCTGTGCTCACGAGCTCAATTTTTCCTAAGGAATGGAAGAAAGCTAAAATTATCCCAGTACCGAAATCACACAACGAGCACCGTCCTATAGCAATCCTGCCATTCATATCCAAAGCGTTAGAACGGTTAATATGTCAGCAAATCAACACTTACCTGCATAGAAATGGTTGTATAACTGATAGACAGTCGGGCTTTAGGGCCAAACGTAGTTGTATAACTGCCCTCATTGATGTATCGGAAGACTTGCGTTCTGGTTTAGATGACAATGGAGTTGGTTTCCTAGTTCTTTTGGACCACTCTAAGGCTTTCGACACAGTCGACCACGACATTTTAGTGACTAAGCTTCTTAACATGTTCAATTTTACATCGTCAGCTGTGAATTTGATTGCGTCTTATCTTTCTGGAAGATCGCAAGCCGTTTTCGCTTATAATATCTCCTCGGTCTTTCTTCCCATTAAAAGAGGTGTTCCTCAAGGGTCTATCTTAGGTCCTCTTTTTTTTATATATTAATGATCTACCTAGTGTTTTAAATAATTGTAGGGTGCATATGTATGCTGATGACGTTCAGTTATACGTTAATTGTAAACGTGAGCATTTTTGCGTCTGTATATCCCATCTGAATAACATTCTTAAAAATATTGGTGATTGGGCACTCAAGAATGGTTTAAGCCTTAACCCTAATAAGTCTAAATCTCTAGTGATTACGAAGAAAATTATTGACATTTCCACTGCAACTCCTCTTCTATTAAATGGTAGCAATATCGAATTCGTAGACTCTGCTAAAAATCTTTTTAGCAGAGTAACTTTTAACAGAACGCTTACTTGGAATAACCACATAAGTAACACAGTCGGTAAGGTCTACGGCATGCTTCGTGTTTTATGGACGACGCAGCATTTTACACCTCTGCATATACGAATGCTACTTGCCAAAACATATCTCATACCAACACTGCTATACGGATGTGAAATTTTTCTAATTGTGATGGCTTAAGCAAAAACAAATTGAACGTTCTTTATAACAATATTGCTCGTTATGTATTTGAACTGAAAAGAAGAGATCATGTTTCCCTGTGCGCTAAAAGTATCTACGGCTTAGCCTTTGAAAACTTGTTGAACTATCGTACGCTTTTATTATTGCATAAGATTATTTGCAGTGCAGAACCCAGCTTCTTGTTTTTGAGATGACATTTTTCTCGATCCAGCCGAACAAATAAAATTAGCTTTACACTTTTCTTCGCTGTAGATAATAGTTGAATATGTTAAATAATTTAATAAAAAATAAGTTATTTAGTTAAAGCTCGCTTATCATTGTTTAATGTTATAACTTTATGAATGTACCTAACTTGTTTGTTACCAGTTATTATGTTTTAAGTTTTTGTATTATAACATATGTAGTTTAGAATTTGTTCCCTTCATTTTTACTCATTTATTTATATAATCTTAGTATATTTGTTTTTAATATTTTTTAGTATATTTAAGTTCTATTTATAACAGGTGTTTATGCTTATACGCTACCGGTACTGTTATTAAGGTTTAAAACTTTGTTGTGCCGGTTTTCGAAATAAAAATAAATAAATAATAATAAATAATAATAATAATAAATAATAATAAATAATAATAATAATAAATAATAATAATAATAATAAAAAGTTCACGATCTACACTGATCACAAACCACTCGAATGGCTAATGAAGCTTAAAGACCCAATGTCCAGATTAGCAAGATGGAGAATCTTATTATCAGAATATGAATATACAATAAAGTATAAAGCAGGAAAAATTAACACAAATGCTGACGCACTCAGTCGCATCACTGAACTTGAAAAGCTTGCAGGAAAGGAAAATAAAGTCTTAGTTATGACCCGTCAAATGAAGAATAATAAAGAAAAATATGAAAATACGCAGACAATTATAGAAGAGCCTGAAAGCACAAGGACCAATGAAAAATGTAAAATTAGAAAATAAAGAGGCAATTTATTCAAATAAAGAGGCAGAATTAAAAAAATTAATATTGCCTATAATAAAATCACTCGAAGAAAAAATTATAGTAAAGAGAATACCAGAATTTATAAAGCCAATAATAGGAGAAATAGAAACATATCCTCTAACAGAAAAAGAAAATTTAGTTACAACCACATTACCAATTCCTTTCAGAAGCATAAAAGATCAACAAATGGCAAGAAAAACATTGTTGAAAATAAAAAATAGTCCCAATAACAAAATTATGCAATCAGGTGCCATAGCACTGCCCAGTTTCAATATACAATTCAAAGAAACTTTTAAAATATTACTTACCGAAATCTTTGGAGACAATACAATATTTTTGAATACAAATCAAAGAAGAACTTTGGAAAATCCTGAAGAAATAAGCAAAATATTAGCAGAATATCATGAATCGCCATTCGGAGGATATCAAGGAGTAACCAGAACATTGAAAAGATTAGAAATATATTATTACTGGCCTACGATGAAGACAGATGTTCAAACCCATATAAAAAATGTAGATCATGTCAAAAAAATAAGCTAAATAAATATCCAAAAATGCCAATGAAAATGAAAACTACAAGCTCAGCACCTTTTGAAAGAGTAGCATTGGACATAGTCGGTCCACTTCCAATTAGCTATAAAAAATAAATACATTTTAACATTCCAGGATGATTTAACTAAATTCACCGAAGCTATACCTTTGGAAAATGCAGAGGCGACAACAGTACCCAGGGCTTTTGTAGAGCAAATACTTTGCAGATTCGGTTTTCCAGAATCACTATTCACCGATCAAGGCACAAATTTTCTCAGCGAATTATTTAAAGAAGTATGGAAATTATTAAAAATTAAAAAATTACAAACTACTCCATATCATCCACAAACCAACGGAGCACTTGAACGTAGCCACCGTACTTTAGCTGAATATCTTCGGCATTATGTAAATAATGACCCTCTCACTTTGGACGATTGGATCCCATACGCTATATTTGTTTTCAACAATACACTACATAGTAGCACTTATTTCAGCACCCACGAATTACTTTATGGATATCCTGCCAAAATTCCTTCTAATTTGCAAAAAGATCCAACTTTAAATTGTAATTACGAAAATTACGCCAATGAACTGAAGGCAAGACTACAGCATGGATTTAAAATAGCTGGAAAAACACTACGAACGAAAAGTCAAAAGAATACTATGACAAAGGTTCCAAAGCGAAAACATTTATAGGCTTATTACGGTTCACAGCAATAAACTGCTGTGTCTTCTTACGAGTAGACACAACAGTCAAGAAGACACAACAGTTTCGAGCTATTATGGTTCACAACAATACGTTGATGTCACGTTTGATTGTGGAACGTATGTAAAATTCGTTGCATGACTGGTCCAGGGTTGCTTCGGAGAAAAATAAAAACGTACTCTTTTAAAAGTATTTTTTAAATAACAAAAAGTACTACCTTGATAAGAATTTTTTTGCGATATGAAAAGGAAATATTGTGAGCCCATATTTAAACCCGTTCATTTCAACTGGCGTTAAAAAATAGGATTAAATCTAGTATTATAATGAAATAGCTGGATTTTAAAATGTTTTTAAGTACAAGGAAGCATTTTTTACCAAGATTATAATGGTGTTGAGAAAAATCCCGCTTTCCCCTCCTTTTGGCCGGGAACACGGACCCTTTTTATAGTAGCAACCAGAGAACTGCACAAGCCTACTTGAAGTCTATTTCAAGTACTTGCTTGAAATACAAGTTCAAGCTAGTTTGAGCTTGATAATTTTGAATCAAGTATAGCTTGTAATTAAATATAAATAAGCCCACGACAACTTGCGACTTGCAAGTATGCTAGCTTACAAGCGAACGGCACGAAGTTTCAAGTAAAGGACATATGAAAAGACATATTATTAGGTGGCAACCCTATTATTTCAAAATTTTATAATTTTGAAATTCTGACAACGGATTCAGATTCAGCTACCCATTTTTGTTGTACCATTTTTTTTTTGCCAGCCTCGAATTCATAAAAATAAAAAAAAATGGTGGCAACCCTATCCACCATCTTGAATTTTAAAATTCTGACTTTAGATTCGAAATCAGCGACCCCTTAACACTGATAAATGACGTTTAAAACTCTTGAAAAGACATATTAGGTGGCACCCCTATTATTTCAAAATGTTATAATTTTGAAATTCTGACAACGGATTCGGATTCAGCGACCCATTTTTGTTGTACCATTTTTTTTGCCAGCCCCGAATTCATAAAAATACAAAAAATTAAGTTGGCAACCCTATTCACCATCTTGAATTTTAAAATTCTGACTTTAGATTCGAAATCAGCGACCCCTTAACACCGATAAATGATGTTTAAAACTCTTAAAAATACATTTTATTAGGTGGCAATACTGTGGTAAAAATTTAGGTGTCAACCCTAACCTCCATCTTAAATTTTAAAACTGTGACATTATATTCGAAATCAAATCCGTTGCCAGAATTTCAAAATTACAAAAATTCCCAAAAATAAAAAAAAAAATCTAGGTAGAAACTCTATCCGCCATCTTAAATTTTAAAGTTTGATATCATTTTCGAATTCATTTACCCCTAAAACTTCCAACCACGTAGTTCACAGAATCCTTAAAAGTCCTATTACGCTTAAGCTCTCTCTAAACAAGCTCATTGAATTTTTTGGATACTTGCTTCAATTGGATACTTGCCTTCAATTTCAAGCTTTTTGCCGAAAGCATCAAGCTTTCCTCTACTTGAAACTTTGTGCCGTTCGCTTGTAAGCTAGCATACTTGCAAGTCGAAAGCTATTTATATTCAATTACAAGCTATACTTGATTCAAAATTATCAAGCTCAAGCTAGCTTGAACTTGTATTTCAAGCAAGTACTTGAAATAGACTTCAAGTAGGCTTGTGCAGTTCTCTGATGCCAATAGTATAACTATAATTTAAGAATTATGGCAAATTTAAAATACATCTGGTTTCTAGTTTAAAACCCCTCTCCCGGCATTTCTTAACTAATAAAATAAAATAGCACTTCTTTCCATCATAAATATTCCAAAATAATAAAAAGGTAGCATCGCAGAAATTTTCGTAGTCTCAAAATAAAAACGTAATCTAATTAGTACGTTTCGATACAACTGCGAACTGGTCACTGTCAAAATAAAAAAGTAAACAAACAAACAATTTCGAATTCAATTGCTAAATTCAATATAATTCTGTTCACAAGGAGATGTATTATCAATTTTCTGTGAAATTTTCATAATTAATAAAGAAAAACGCAATTTTAAATAAAATTTTCATTTTTAATCTATTTCGTTTCTTCAACACAACACCAAATTAGCTTTCTTCAAAATTTGGCAGATAACAAGACAATAAAGCACAACTGCTGTGTTGCGTAGTAAGTGTATTGAAGACACAGCATTGTTGACAGACAACAGTGGAATGTATTCAGTTGCTTTGTTGTCTACCGTAATAGAAATTTTCACATTGAAGACAGCAATTACTGTTGTGTTGTGAACCGTAATAGGGCTATATATCACTTATGAATTAAAATTTTGAAGAGATCAAATTCGTACAGGATCAAATTTTCGACTACTTTGGTACTGGACCTATCTAAGAAAAAAAATTTTATTCGAAAGCACATCAATAATTGTTCGCTTTTGCACACTTTGACAAACAATCAAGTTACTCGAACGTTACTTGAAGTTAGTACGGAACATACCTGACTTCAAATGGAAGATGCTGGTCTATCTACACGTTGCCCTGAGGAAGTTCCCTGCTTCTTCCCAATAAGAAAAAAAAAATCAAAATATATATACTTCCCCCTCAAACTAACAAACGATCTCATTTCATAAAATATTAGTAATTATAAACATTAAAATTTTCTATAATTATTATCAGTACTCGGAACTATACTTATAAATATTTTTGTTTAATTGAGTTAATAAGAAAATTTTTTATTTTCAGATATGCAAGTGAAAAATTAAATGCTAAACCTGGATTCTTTGCATCCCTTGTGCATACTGTGGTTGAATTATTAGGAGAAGCTTTCCCAGAAGTTAGTAAAAGCCCTCAGATCGTCATCGATATCATCAACGAAGAAGAACAACAATTTTTGAAGACATTGTCAAAGGGACGAAATTTATTTTATCGAACTATCAACAAGTTGAAAGGCAACAATATTATTCCTGGAGATGTTGCGTGGCGTTTATATGATACTTATGGATTTCCAATAGATTTGACGCAATTGATGGCAGAAGAAAAAAATTTAATAATCGACATGAAGGAATATGAATTACATAAACAATACTCATATTTAACTTCACAAGGGAAGGAAGCGAAGAAAATCGATGATATCAATCTCGATGTTCATGCAATAACAATACTAAAAGAAAAATGTATCATGCCAACAGATGACTCTTATAAATACAAATATGATGCCATGTCAGACGATCGGGATGCTGATTACAAATTTGAACCGTGCTTTGGAAAAATTTTAGCAATTATTTTTAAAAAGGAACTCGTCGCTGAAGTCAACTCAGGGCAGAAGTGTGGAATTGTTTTAGACAAAACAAACTTCTATGCAGAAAGTGGAGGGCAAATATATGATAAAGGTGTACTGATAAAAACAAATGACGAAACAACTGAATTTTTCGTAGATCGGGTTTATAACCATGGTGGTTACTTATTGCATATTGGAGTTGTTGAAGGGATTCTAAAACTAGGAGATGAATTGAACTTAGAAATAGACGTTTCAAGACGATTACTTGTAATGAGAAACCATTCGGCGACACATGCATTGAATCATTCTCTGTCCCAAGTTCTTGGCAAAGACACCAAACAAAAGGGTTCCCTCGTTGTACCAGAAAAACTACGCTTTGACTTTAGTTCCAAATCTGCAATGACTATTGATCAGATTGCCAAATGTGAAAAGCTAACAAACGAATTGATTTTTAGAAATGTCCCAATATACGCAAAACAGTCTAGTTTATCAATTGCTCAAAAAATACACGGTCTTCGATCTGTTTTTGGTGAAATATATCCAGACCCAGTTAGAGTTATTTCTTTTGGAATACCTGTTGAACAACTAGAAAATAATATTAACTGTCGTGAAGCAGAAAAAACTTCAGTAGAGTTTTGCGGAGGGACACATTTAAAACGATCTGGACATATTATGTGTTTTGTTATTAGTAGTGAGGAGTCCATTTCTAAAGGTGTTAGGCGAATCGTAGCTCTTACAGGACTTGAAGCAATCAAATCTGTAAAAATGAGTACAGAATTCGAAAGAGAAATAGAAGAATTAAGAGTTAATATAAAAGCGGATACAGTTGGTAAAAATTCTAAAAACAATGTAAAAGTTATTGTCGATCTTACACAAAAGATTTTGCAAGCAAATATTCCTTATGTGAAGAAGAATCAATTGCGTAATTTACTTAACCAATCTAAGAAATTACTTGATGATAATGAACGCCATATAAAAACAGCTGTAACTGCACGAGTAGTAGAAAAGGTAATGGAGTTCTATAAAGAAAATCCGACATCATTGATCTTGGTTAAAAAATTGGAAGCAAGTAATAATACTAAAGCTCTTGACACTGCATTAAAACAAGTTCGAAATCTAAATCCGAAAACAGCTGCCATGTTCTTTTCAATAGATGCAGATTCAAAAAAAGTTTTCTGTTTATGTAACGTGCCAGAAATTGCAATTCTACAAGGTCTTAAGGCGAACGATTGGGTACAATATATATCTCTTAAGTTAGGAGGTAAAGGCGGTGGTACTGTAGAATACGCTCAATGTTCAGGATCAAATTATGAAAATGTTGATGAGATTTTGGAATTAGCTGTATCTTTTGCAAAATCTAAGCTCAATGTTTCATAAAATTAAAAGCTTAAGCTAGAATTCGATACGTCCAACGTTAAGCTGGTAACTCAATAATTAAAAAATTTTTATTAAAAAGCGAGACTATTTATGTGAAGATTTTGTTTTGCAAAGGATTCAAAAAGTAAACTGAGTATGTATAGGGGTTAAAAGATAAGAGACAGAAGTACAAATTTCTGAACCCAATTCATTTTTATAACGAAAACAATACTAAAATAGTTATCCTAAAAAAAATGTTATCTTGGTTACCCACTTATACGTTGAACGTATCGAATATTGGTATTAAGGAACAACAACTTCGATTATGAATTAAAATAAATTTAAATTGATCTTTAAATATACAGAAATAAATTATTGCCTGTAGAGAACAAACATTTATAAACTACCAACCCTTAAGTCACCTTAAAACGAATAATGCACGAATAAAATTGTTTATCGCAATTATAAGGTCTGTGTTCGTACTTACTTCAAGAAGGGTTCGAGCACAGAGACTATATTATACAGAGGTCCCAGTTCGACTTCGAATGCTGTTCAAACTCAAGTTTCGTTGTACGAGCGTCCGGAGAATTGAAGAAAAAAACAAAAATAATTATGCTTTGCCTCAACGTTCGTTTTCACGCTGCCTATACTTTTCTATAGGTGCGAATGAAACAACTTCTGAGGCAAAAGCATAATTATTTTTGTTTTTTTCTTCTATCCTCCTGACGATTGTACAACGTAAATTGAGTGAACTTCGTACTAACATCTCTGTATTATATAGCCTCTGTAGTTCGAGTAATAGAGAGTAACTTGATTATCTGTCAAAATGAGATTATTTATCATAAAATCCTGAAACGACTTTAAGTTTCAAGCACAACAGCTGTTCACGCATTATTTAAATAGAAAAAAACTGATTTTTTCTTGAAATTATTAGTTTATTCTTATAAAGCAAAAAAAAACTTTGTACAAAATATAATAACAATTAACTGGAAATTTCAGCTCTTGGCAGGACTTTGACCGAGCTTTTATTGATCAATTATGTTGTACGTGTTATTAAATGTTTGAACACGGATTATCGAGAACTGGAACTACGTGTTTTTTATGTCGACTCCGAAGGGCTTATGTTATCAAGAAGTTTTTCATGACAGTTTTTACTCTCTGGGGTTTCCCATTGTCTGCAGAGAAGTGGTAGCCGAACAGAAATATTAATTCAATTCAAAAACATTCTGTCCCCGAGCTGGTTTTAAAGTAAAGTTTTAACCGCGGTTCTTTAGCTAACGGGCTACGCACTCAACCTGTTAGCTACGGCCACCACAAAATAAAATATTGTACAAAATATATAATGCTATGTTCACACTGATAGCTAAATGCTCATTTACCTACAGCCCTTTACTCAGAAGTAACAGGGACAAATACATAAAATAAATGCTCTAAATGTGCATCTAACTCTCAGTGTGAACATAGCTTAAAACAATAATACTTGCATATAATGTAAAAATAATAAAAACTAGTAATTAATTATCTTCGACTGGACCGAAGTTTAGTTTATTGGAAATCTTGAATGTTGTGTTATTTTGATGAGGTCACTTTTAGTTATAAGGCTTGGTTTTTAACCAAATATTTCACATTTGAAACTCAGAGTTATTTGTATGTATTAAAGCTTATGTGCCCAATATCAAGTTTAAACATTAATTTTTTAGGATTTTATAAAGGTTTTACTATTATGATGACGCCACTTTGTATTGTAGATGGGCGAAGAGCTAAGTTTTGTTTTAACAAAATTCCAAACATCGAGTGCATAGTTACGATTAAAACTAATTTGTAGAATTTTAAGCCAGTGTACTTATTTTTGTGGAATTCAAGGAGATTTTACTGATTTTTATAAATTTCATACTAAAAGTGGACATTAAGGATTAAAGCTTATATTCAAATGATTAATATCATTAGATTAATTTTTGTGGAATTTAAAGAGATCTTACCGTTTTGGTAAAGTTTCTTTTGTAGGGAGGTAGGCGTGGTTTGTGTCCGATTTGGCTAATTTTCTAACTTGATCTGTATTTTTTAATATAAATCTTATAGGTTTGGAATTTGTTACGAAAGCTTTAAATACCGCTGTTACCGTGATCACAGATAGACAACCCGATTTAGGAGGTGATGCTGATCAATAATATATATACTTTTCCATACCTGCAACTCCTCCTTCGATCGGTGTAACAATCGGAGTGACAAAGTTAATATGCCTTTTACGCATTTTTATATGCGTGGGAGTATAAGTATTGATCTTATTTTTTAAAATTTTACTTTCTGTTCGTAGCTCGAAATCCATGCTCGAAGAAATTTTTCAAATAAAAGGTCTGTTTCCGTACTAACTTTAAGTAATTGTAATAGAATAGAGAGTAACATTTTGCATGTTATTATTCTCTCTCGATTATTTTCAAAAATTTGTAAAATAACGCTTTCAAACAACTTCAAGTCACTTGAATCGAGTACGGGAACAGACCAAGAGTTGAAGCTAGTTTCGAGTAATTGTAATAGAATAGAAAGTAACATTTTGATTGTTCTTCTCTCTCCAGCTTGTTGTGACCCAAATCACAACTCCTAGCCCAAGGAACAAATTTTGATCTATCACGGATGCTGTAATTAGTTTTAAGCCTTTAAAAAGCAAAACACAATCACAAAATACTTATATTTTTAACAATTATTGCTCAGCACGCATCGCATCGAAAGCTAAATTCTATTCGAGTGAAAATTCGATGAACAACGAACATTTCGACAAGGTTGCACTGCTCATAATAAGAATTTAAAGTTCGAAACTCGTTGTTCGATAACCACCAAAGATAGAACGTCGAAAAAAACTCGTAATAAAGGCCTTATACTCGGATCGAGACTATACCAACCCTCTAGGAAATGGAAACATTCCCAGATTTAAGTAGGAAAAATCCAAGGAATGTAGGAAGTATTTCCTTTCGTTGAACACTCCATTTTTTACACATGATGCCATAAGAAGGAAACGTTCCTCTCCGCTGTCTTAAAAATGAATGTGGAAACACATGAGATAATTACACAGTGCGACAAAATGGAACGAAGTTGAAATACCTGGAAGATAAAGCAATTTTTCTGATAGGTCTTGTCGAGTTGAAGAATGTTATGTACTTCGAATTTTTCGGACACCCCCAAAATCTGAACTCACGGTAAACAAACCGATTTTGCCTACCTTTGCCCACTTATTAGCCTATAATTTACCTGACTGACAGTCAACAGACTTTACAAATTTCACCGGATCCTGAAAGACGATACTTAAACCTTTCCAACGATATGTATACCGCTTAAGACACTTTGAGAAAGCTGTGTGTATTTATTTTTTTTATTTTTTATTTATTTTATTGATTCATGAGTAATTCAAAAGCCACAAAGGCCAAATACTCTGCAAATACAAAATTTACTCTGCAAATACAATTTTTTTCAATTTTTTTGGCTTTTTCAACTTTGACGTTTTTCCTATATACTAAATTATATAACGGATACACTAGACCTGTATGGATTTATAAATAATATTTGTTAACAATTTAAACGCAATTTAGTTTTTAAAAATCGGTTAATAATTGACAAAGTTATTAATTTTTTATGAAAATCGATTTTTTTAAAAATTCATTTTCAGCATGACAACTCAAAAATGTTTGCTGACCGTTTTTTTTTTAAGTCGGCATCATTAGTTTCGCGTTGTAATGACCAGCAATACTTCGAAATCATTTTATTTTATTTTTTCCTTCAAAATATTTTTATATTGTTGCCATTTCTTGGTGAAAATGTTCTCCTTGCTCATCGCTGAACAGCCCTAAGTTTTTAATTAAAATATTTCAAAGTTATAAAGACGTGAAAAACAAAACGTCAAATAAAGAATAAAACCATTTTTTACATAAAAAAAACTCTCATTGTATATTGTTGTAATTTTTACTTCTTCCACTTCTTATTTTTTGAAATGTTTCGATTTTTTTAAAGCTTAACTTAAGAGAATGCAAAGAGCACAGAATGCAAAGAGATTGTAGGTAAAATGTTCGTCAGCGCAACCTGCTGTTTGATGATTCGCAAGAGAAAAAGTCAACAAAAACAAAATGCATCTCTTAAGTAAAGCTTTTAAAAATTCTGCATTTAAAAAAAAAATGAGAACAAGTTAGAATTGCAATCACAATATGCAATGAGAGCTTAACTTGTGTGAGGAATATGTAATTTTGTTTCTTTATTTGACTTTTGTTTCTCACAGCTTTATTTGTCACTTTGAAAATCATTTCATATAAAAAATTGACTATTTAATAAAAAATAGTGTGCAACTAATATTAAATGTGCGAAAAACCTAATAAATTTGCTACATTTGTGACTTTTCAATAGATATCAGTCATCGGTATAGTTTTAAAGATATCATATTAAGTTATCTGTGTTCCAATAAAAAATGTGCAAAAGAACACGAAAAACGTTGTGCAGGCATTTTTGCAAAAATTTTGTTTTCTTATATAACTCAGTCAATTACTAGCCGATTTTTAAAAACTAAGTTGCGTCGTAATTGTTAATAAACGTTAGTTTTTGCAAAAGTCCTGTAAATTTGTCAAAAGTTTTAATTTATATTAAAAAGTTACCAATAACGACATATGCCACACACATAATTTTGTAAGCTCATGTCCTTTTATAATTTTTCAAAAAAATAATTATTCAAATTTTCTACTATTATGCTTAATGTCACTTTATGTAAATTCCTATATATACACATCCAGTGTTATATTATATTATATTATATTATATTATATTATATTATATTATATTATATTATATTATATTATATTATATTATATTATATTATATTATATTATATATTATATTATATTATATTATATTATATTATATTATATTATATTATATTATATTATATTATATTATATTATATTATATTATATTATATTATATTATATTATATTATATTATATTATATTATATTATATTATATTATATTATATTATATTATATTATATTATATTATATTATATTATATTATATTATATTATATTATATTATATTATATTATATATTATATTATATTATATTATATTATATTATATTATATTATATTATATTATATTATATTATATTATATTATATATTATATTATATTATATTATATTATATTATATTATATATTTTATTATATTATATTATATTATATTATATTATATTATATTATATTATATATTTTATTATATTATATTATATTATATTATATTATATTATATTATATTATATTATATTATATATTATATTATATTATATTATATTATATTATATTATATTATATTATATTATATTATATTATATTATATTATATTATATTATATTATATTATATTATATTATATTATATTATATTATATTATATTATATTATATTATATTATATTATATTATATTATATTATATTATATTATATTATATTATATTATATTATATTATATTATATTATATTATATTATATTATATTATATTATATTATATTATATTATATTATATTATATTATATTATATTATATTATATTATATTATATTATATTATATTATATTATATTATATTATATTATATTATATTATATTATATTATATTATATTATATTATATTATATTATATTATATTATATTATATTATATTATATTATATTATATTATATTATATTATATTATATTATATTATATTATATTATATTATATTATATTATATTATATTATATTATATTATATTATATTATATTATATTATATTATATTATATTATATTATATTATATTATATTATATTATATTATATTATATTATATTATATTATATTATATTATATTATATTATATTATATTATATTATATTATATTATATTATATTATATTATATTATATTATATTATATTATATTATATTATATTATATTATATTATATTATATTATATTATATTATATTATATTATATTATATTATATTATATTATATTATATTATATTATATTATATTATATTATATTATATTATATTATATTATATTATATTATATTATATTATATTATATTATATTATATTATATTATATTATATTATATTATATTATATTATATTATATTATATTATATTATATTATATTATATTATATTATATTATATTATATTATATTATATTATATTATATTATATTATATTATATTATATTATATTATATTATATTATATTATATTATATTATATTATATTATATTATATTATATTATATTATATTATATTATATTATATTATATTATATTATATTATATTATATTATATTATATTATATTATATTATATTATATTATATTATATTATATTATATTATATTATATTATATTATATTATATTATATTATATTATATTATATTATATTATATTATATTATATTATATTATATTATATTATATTATATTATATTATATTATATTATATTATATTATATTATATTATATTATATTATATTATATTATATTATATTATATTATATTATATTATATTATATTATATTATATTATATTATATTATATTATATTATATTATATTATATTATATTATATTATATTATATTATATTATATTATATTATATTATATTATATTATATTATATTATATTATATTATATTATATTATATTATATTATATTATATTATATTATATTATATTATATTATATTATATTATATTATATTATATTATATTATATTATATTATATTATATTATATTATATTATATTATATTATATTATATTATATTATATTATATTATATTATATTATATTATATTATATTATATTATATTATATTATATTATATTATATTATATTATATTATATTATATTATATTATATTATATTATATTATATTATATTATATTATATTATATTATATTATATTATATTATATTATATTATATTATATTATATTATATTATATTATATTATATTATATTATATTATATTATATTATATTATATTATATTATATTATATTATATTATATTATATTATATTATATTATATTATATTATATTATATTATATTATATTATATTATATTATATTATATTATATTATATTATATTATATTATATTATATTATATTATATTATATTATATTATATTATATTATATTATATTATATTATATTATATTATATTATATTATATTATATTATATTATATTATATTATATTATATTATATTATATTATATTATATTATATTATATTATATTATATTATATTATATTATATTATATTATATTATATTATATTATATTATATTATATTATATTATATTATATTATATTATATTATATTATATTATATTATATTATATTATATTATATTATATTATATTATATTATATTATATTATATTATATTATATTATATTATATTATATTATATTATATTATATTATATTATATTATATTATATTATATTATATTATATTATATTATATTATATTATATTATATTATATTATATTATATTATATTATATTATATTATATTATATTATATTATATTATATTATATTATATTATATTATATTATATTATATTATATTATATTATATTATATTATATTATATTATATTATATTATATTATATTATATTATATTATATTATATTATATTATATTATATTATATTATATTATATTATATTATATTATATTATATTATATTATATTATATTATATTATATTATATTATATTATATTATATTATATTATATTATATTATATTATATTATATTATATTATATTATATTATATTATATTATATTATATTATATTATATTATATTATATTATATTATATTATATTATATTATATTATATTATATTATATTATATTATATTATATTATATTATATTATATTATATTATATTATATTATATTATATTATATTATATTATATTATATTATATTATATTATATTATATTATATTATATTATATTATATTATATTATATTATATTATATTATATTATATTATATTATATTATATTATATTATATTATATTATATTATATTATATTATATTATATTATATTATATTATATTATATTATATTATATTATATTATATTATATTATATTATATTATATTATATTATATTATATTATATTATATTATATTATATTATATTATATTATATTATATTATATTATATTATATTATATTATATTATATTATATTATATTATATTATATTATATTATATTATATTATATTATATTATATTATATTATATTATATTATATTATATTATATTATATTATATTATATTATATTATATTATATTATATTATATTATATTATATTATATTATATTATATTATATTATATTATATTATATTATATTATATTATATTATATTATATTATATTATATTATATTATATTATATTATATTATATTATATTATATTATATTATATTATATTATATTATATTATATTATATTATATTATATTATATTATATTATATTATATTATATTATATTATATTATATTATATTATATTATATTATATTATATTATATTATATTATATTATATTATATTATATTATATTATATTATATTATATTATATTATATTATATTATATTATATTATATTATATTATATTATATTATATTATATTATATTATATTATATTATATTATATTATATTATATTATATTATATTATATTATATTATATTATATTATATTATATTATATTATATTATATTATATTATATTATATTATATTATATTATATTATATTATATTATATTATATTATATTATATTATATTATATTATATTATATTATATTATATTATATTATATTATATTATATTATATTATATTATATTATATTATATTATATTATATTATATTATATTATATTATATTATATTATATTATATTATATTATATTATATTATATTATATTATATTATATTATATTATATTATATTATATTATATTATATTATATTATATTATATTATATTATATTATATTATATTATATTATATTATATTATATTATATTATATTATATTATATTATATTATATTATATTATATTATATTATATTATATTATATTATATTATATTATATTATATTATATTATATTATATTATATTATATTATATTATATTATATTATATTATATTATATTATATTATATTATATTATATTATATTATATTATATTATATTATATTATATTATATTATATTATATTATATTATATTATATTATATTATATTATATTATATTATATTATATTATATTATATTATATTATATTATATTATATTATATTATATTATATTATATTATATTATATTATATTATATTATATTATATTATATTATATTATATTATATTATATTATATTATATTATATTATATTATATTATATTATATTATATTATATTATATTATATTATATTATATTATATTATATTATATTATATTATATTATATTATATTATATTATATTATATTATATTATATTATATTATATTATATTATATTATATTATATTATATTATATTATATTATATTATATTATATTATATTATATTATATTATATTATATTATATTATATTATATTATATTATATTATATTATATTATATTATATTATATTATATTATATTATATTATATTATATTATATTATATTATATTATATTATATTATATTATATTATATTATATTATATTATATTATATTATATTATATTATATTATATTATATTATATTATATTATATTATATTATATTATATTATATTATATTATATTATATTATATTATATTATATTATATTATATTATATTATATTATATTATATTATATTATATTATATTATATTATATTATATTATATTATATTATATTATATTATATTATATTATATTATATTATATTATATTATATTATATTATATTATATTATATTATATTATATTATATTATATTATATTATATTATATTATATTATATTATATTATATTATATTATATTATATTATATTATATTATATTATATTATATTATATTATATTATATTATATTATATTATATTATATTATATTATATTATATTATATTATATTATATTATATTATATTATATTATATTATATTATATTATATTATATTATATTATATTATATTATATTATATTATATTATATTATATTATATTATATTATATTATATTATATTATATTATATTATATTATATTATATTATATTATATTATATTATATTATATTATATTATATTATATTATATTATATTATATTATATTATATTATATTATATTATATTATATTATATTATATTATATTATATTATATTATATTATATTATATTATATTATATTATATTATATTATATTATATTATATTATATTATATTATATTATATTATATTATATTATATTATATTATATTATATTATATTATATTATATTATATTATATTATATTATATTATATTATATTATATTATATTATATTATATTATATTATATTATATTATATTATATTATATTATATTATATTATATTATATTATATTATATTATATTATATTATATTATATTATATTATATTATATTATATTATATTATATTATATTATATTATATTATATTATATTATATTATATTATATTATATTATATTATATTATATTATATTATATTATATTATATTATATTATATTATATTATATTATATTATATTATATTATATTATATTATATTATATTATATTATATTATATTATATTATATTATATTATATTATATTATATTATATTATATTATATTATATTATATTATATTATATTATATTATATTATATTATATTATATTATATTATATTATATTATATTATATTATATTATATTATATTATATTATATTATATTATATTATATTATATTATATTATATTATATTATATTATATTATATTATATTATATTATATTATATTATATTATATTATATTATATTATATTATATTATATTATATTATATTATATTATATTATATTATATTATATTATATTATATTATATTATATTATATTATATTATATTATATTATATTATATTATATTATATTATATTATATTATATTATATTATATTATATTATATTATATTATATTATATTATATTATATTATATTATATTATATTATATTATATTATATTATATTATATTATATTATATTATATTATATTATATTATATTATATTATATTATATTATATTATATTATATTATATTATATTATATTATATTATATTATATTATATTATATTATATTATATTATATTATATTATATTATATTATATTATATTATATTATATTATATTATATTATATTATATTATATTATATTATATTATATTATATTATATTATATTATATTATATTATATTATATTATATTATATTATATTATATTATATTATATTATATTATATTATATTATATTATATTATATTATATTATATTATATTATATTATATTATATTATATTATATTATATTATATTATATTATATTATATTATATTATATTATATTATATTATATTATATTATATTATATTATATTATATTATATTATATTATATTATATTATATTATATTATATTATATTATATTATATTATATTATATTATATTATATTATATTATATTATATTATATTATATTATATTATATTATATTATATTATATTATATTATATTATATTATATTATATTATATTATATTATATTATATTATATTATATTATATTATATTATATTATATTATATTATATTATATTATATTATATTATATTATATTATATTATATTATATTATATTATATTATATTATATTATATTATATTATATTATATTATATTATATTATATTATATTATATTATATTATATTATATTATATTATATTATATTATATTATATTATATTATATTATATATTATATTATATTATATTATATTATATTATATTATATTATATTATATTATATTACTAGCTGAAACCCGGCGCGTTGCTGCCACTCTCCCTATTCAAACGCCCATAAAATGTTATCAGTTAAACAGCATGTCTAAACTGAGGTCAAATACTGAATTCCGAGACTGTGCGACCTATATCCACAAAGCTATTCGATATAACAATTTTGGGCTGTATAGGAAGTGCCACGCCCTCTTGGTCACCCCTCATAGAATGTAATCAATTAAACTGCATGTGTACATGGAGGTCGAATACCGAATACCAAAACTGTGCGACATATAACTCCAAATATATTCGATAACACAAATTTGGGTTGCATGGGAGGTGCCACTCCCCTTTTCCCTACGCCCATAAAATTTTACCAATGAAACTGCATGCGTAAATTTTGGTCAAATACTGAATTCCGATGCTGTGCGACTTATAACTCCAAAGCTATTTGATAGCGCAAAGTTGGATTGTATGGGAAGTGTCACTCCCCTTTTTCCTACGCCCATAAAATGTAAGAAATGAAAGTGCATGTATAAATTTAGGTCGAATACTGATTTCTTACGCTGTCAACCTATAACTTCAAAGCAATTCGATATTGCAAATTTGGGATGTAAGGGAGATGTCAGGCCTCCCTGTCCAACGCCCATAAAAAAAAATCATTGAAACTGCATGTGTAAATTGAGGTCAAAAACTGAATTCCAAAGCTGAATTCCTATAAATTCAAAGCTATTCGATATCACCAATTTGGGTTGTATGAGAGGTGCCCCTCCCCTTTGTCCAACTCCCATAAAATTTCATCACTGAAACGGTACGTCTAAATTGTGGTCGAATACCGAATTTCTAAGCTGTGCAACCCATAACGCTATTCGATAACACAAATTGTTTTTATATTAATGGGAGGTAAAAGAAGGTGTGGCATTTCTTCTTAAACCATCTCGTACTCAAAGCAAAGCCACTTACAAAATTTGAGCTCAATCGGACCAATAGTTTCGGAGTATTGAGATATTTCCAAAAGTAGGCGTAGATGAAGTGTGACAACGCCCGTTTTTATTAAAGTTAGTGACAGTCATCATAAGAACTTATTTACCAAATTTTAATTTAATACGACCAAAACCTTCTTAAATATAGCATTTTTATTGATTTGTGGGCGATAAAAGGGGTACGGCATTACTTTTTTCCTAAACCTTTGCGTAGCAGTTACGAACAAACCAGTAGAAGGAAGTATCCTATTTGGTCTAGTCGTTTTCAAGTTTTAAGCATCCGAACAAATCACGATTCATTTTTATATGTACAGATATTGATTTGTGAGCGCTAAAACTGGGCGTGAAAACATTTATGTATCGTGACTGCCTCTTGGAGCACCTACACAGCAAGTTTCAGTATAAAAATGTGTAAAACTCCGGAATTGCCATGATTTCGAACAAGTGGGCGTATATAAATTGCGACGAAAAAGTGATTTTTGTACAGTTACTGACAGTTACCATCTGAACAAAATGATAATATCTTAGTTTTTACGATCGAAACCGTCTGATATATATCCCTTATTTGGTTTGTGGTCGATAGCGCAAATTTGGCTTGTATGGGAGGAACCACGCCCCCTCGTCCAAACGTTACCAAACCTCACAGGTACAATCTATCTCCTCGGCAAACGTTGTTCTGCCACAGACCGCCTTACTGCCATACACGAAAATGTCAAGAAATGTCAAATATATTCACCATTTTCAGTACAGCTGCCGAAAGTAGCCATGTGCACTAAATAACCACATTTTAGTCTAATACGATCAAAACCGTGCGAAATATAGCATTTTTGTTGTTTTGCAAGCTGTAAAAAGGGGTGCGGTAAAATATTTCCCTTGAGCCATCTCGTAATCGAAACAAATCGACTGCCCAAATTTCAGCTCAATTTAGGTTAAGCCTGGCGCACTTTACTTCACTGGACGCTAACTCCCCGAAAAGTGAGTTTAACTAAAGTAGGCCAGGCCTATTTTTAGTGCACTTGCCGAGAGTAACCATATGTACTGAATTACAAAATTTTTGTCTAATACGACCCAAACCGTTGAAATAAAACGTTTTCATTGGTTTTTGAGCGGTAAAAAGGGGGCGTGGAGACCAATTTTTAGTACAGTTTCTAACAGTAACCGTACAAACTAAGCCAACATTTTAGCTCAATCGACCCAGTAGTCAATTTTGATGGTTTCTTAAAAAGTGGGTGTGGCTATATAGCGATGACGCCCTTTTTTAGTACAATTGCCGAAAGTAACCATACAAACTTAAGAATCATATGTTAGTCTCATACGGCCAAAACTGCATGAAATATAGCATTTTCACTGATTTGTGGGCGCAAAAGGGGGCGTGGAAACCAATTTTTCGTACAGTTACTGTCAGTAACTTCACAAACCAAAGTACCAAATTTAAGTCTTATACGACCAAAACCGTCTGAAATAAACCATTTTCATTTACTTGTGGGCGGTAAAAGGGGGCGTGGAAACCCATTTTTAGGACAGTTGTCGACAGTAACCGTACATACTAAATTACAAAATTTTAGCCATATACGACCCAAACCGACTGAAATATAACATTTTTATTGATTTGGGGGCGGTAAAAGGGGGGTGTGGCAAATTTTTTCCTCAACCATCTCGTACCTGAAACAAATCGACTGCCAAAATTTCAGGTCAATCGGTTCAGTAGTTTTGGAGTCTATAGACATCACACAGCCAGACACACATCGTTTTGCTTTAAATATATATAGATATTGATTTGTGGGCGTTAAAAGTGGGCGTGAAAACATTTATAAATTGTGTTCGTCTCTTGGAGCACCTAAACAGCAAGTTTCACTGTAAAAATGTGCAGAACTCCGGAATTGCCATGATTTCGAAAAACTGGGCGTATTTATATAACGACCACGCCCATTTTTTGTACAGTTACCGACAGTAACCATCTGAACAAAATCACCAAATCTTAGTTTTTTACGATTGAAACCGTGAGATATTTTTCTTTTTTTTGTTTGTGATCGATAGAGCAAATTTGGCTTGTATGGGAGGTACCACGCCCCCTTCTCCAATCGTTACTAAACCTCACAGGAACACTCTCAAGATGTGGCTTTATTTTCCCTGAAAATTTCATAAAGATCGGTTCAGCGGTTTTGGAGTCTATACGTGATATAGCCACATACCCACATACCCACATACCCACATACCCACATACCCACATACTTACATCCATTTTTATATATATAGATATTATATTTTACTAGCTGAAACCCGGCGCGTTGCTGCCACTCGCCCTTATCAAACGCCCATAAAATGTTATCAGTTAATCAGCATGTCTAAATTGGATCGAATACTGAATTCCGAGACTGCGAACTATATCTAAAAAGCTATTCGATATAACAAATTTGGGTTGTATGGGAAGTGCCATGCCCTCTTGATCACCGCTCATAGTATATAATCAATTGAACTGCATATGTGCACTGAGGTCTATTACCGAACTCCAAAACTGTGCGACATATAACTCCAAAACTATTCGATAGCACAAATTAGGGTTGTATGGAAGGTGCCATTCCCCTTTTACCTACGCCCATACATTTTTACCAATGAAACTGCATGTGTAAATTGACGTCGAATACTGAATTTCGAGGCTGAGTTACTTATAACTTTAAAGCTATTCGATATCGCAAATTTGGGTTAAGTTGGAGGTGTCACGATCCCCCCCCCCCCCCCCCGACAAACTCTAAAAAAGTTTATCAGTAAATCTGCATGCGTAAATTTTGGTCAAATACTGAATTCCGACTCTGTGCGACCTTGAACTCCAAAGCTATTCGATATCACAAATCTTTGTTGTATGGGAGGTGCCACTCCCCCTTGATCAACGCTCATAAAATGTAATCAATGAAACTACATGTGTACAATGAGGTCCAATACTGAATTCAAAAACTGTACGACCTATAACTCCAAAGCTATTTGATATCTCTAATTTGGGCTAAATAGGAGGTTTCACGACCCCTTTTCGTACGCCCATAAAATGTAATTAATGAAACTGCATGTATAAATTGAGGGCGAATACTGAGTTCTGACGCTGTGCGACCTATAACTTCAATGATATTCAATATCGCAAATTTAAGTTAAATGGGAGGCACCACGCCCCTATTACCAATGAACATAAAATTAAATCAATGAAACTGCATGTGTACAGAAAGGTCGTGAGGTCCAAAGCTTTTTGATAGCACAAAGTTGGGTTGTATGGGAAGTGTCACTCCCCTTTGCCCTACGCCCATAAAATGTAAGAAATGAAAGTGCATGTATAAATTTAGGTCGAATACCCAATTCTTACGCTGTCAACCTATAACTTCAAAGCAATTCGATATCGCAAATTTGGGTTGTAAGGGTGATGTCAGGCCTTCCTGTCCAACGCCCATTTAATAAAATCATTGAAACTGCATGAGTCAATTGAAACTGCATGAGAAACTGTAAATTGAGGTCAAAAACTGAATTCCAAGGCTGAATTCCTATAACTTCAAAGCTATTAGATATCACCAATTTGGGTTGTATGAGAGGTGCCCCTCCCCTTGTCCAACTCCCATAAAATTTCATCACTGAAACGGTACGTCTAAATTGTGGTCGGATACCGAATTGCTAAGCTGTGCAACCCATAACTCTAAAGCAATTCGACAACACAAATTGTTTTTATATTTATGGGAGGTAAAAGAAGGTGTGGCATTTCTTCTTAAACCATCTCGTACTCAAAGCAAAGCCACTTACAAAATTTGAGCTCAATTGGACCAGTAGTTTCGAAGTATTGTGATATTTCTAAAAGTAGGAGTAGATGAAGTGTGACAACGCCCGTTTTTATTAAAGTTAATGACAGTCATCATAAGAACTTATTTACCAAATTTTAATTTAATACGACCAAAATCTTCTTATATATAGCATTTTTATTGATTTGTGGGCGATAAAATGGGTGTGGCATTACTATTTTCCTAAACCTTTGCGTAGCAGTTACGAACAAACCAGTAGAAGGAAGTATCCAATTTGGTCCAGTCGTTTTCAAGTTTTAAGCATCCGAACAAATCACGATTCATTTTTATATATACAGATATTGATTTGTGGGCGGTAAAAGTGGGCGTGAAAACATTTATGTATCGTGACTGCTTCTTGGAGCACCTACACAGCAAGTTTCACTATAAAAATGTGTAGAACTCCGGAATAGCCATTATTTCGAAAGAGTGGGCGTATATTTAATGCGACCATGCCCATTTTTTGTACAGTTACTGACAGTAACCATCTGAACAAAATTACTAAATCTTAGTTTTTACGATCGAAAACGTCTGATATATATCCCTTATTTGGTTTGTGGTCGATAGCGCAAATTTGGCTTGTATGGGAGGAACCACGCCCCCTCGTCCAAACGTTACCAAACCTCACAGGAACACTCTGTCTCCTCGGCAAACGTTGTTCTGCCACAGACCGCCTTTCTGCCATACACGAAAATGTCAAGAAATGTCAAATATATTCACCATTTTCAGTATAGCTGCCGAAAGTAGCCATGTGCACTAAATAACCAAAATTTTAGTCTAATACGATCAAAACCGTGCGAAATATAGCATTTTTGTTGTTTTGCAAGCGGTAAAAAGGGGTGCGGTAAAATATTTCCCTTGAGCCATCTCGTAATCGAAACAAATCGACTGCCCAAATTTCAGCTCAATTTAGGTTAAGCCTGGCGCACTTTACTTCACTGGACGCTAACTCCCCGAAAAGTGAGTTTAACTAAAGTAGGGCAGGCCTATTTTTAGTGCACTTGCCGAGAGTAACCATATGTACTGAATTACAAAATTTTTGTCTAATACGACCCAAACCGTTGAAATAAAACGTTTTCATTGGTTTGTTGCGGTAAAAGGGGGGCGTGGAGACCAATTTTTAGTACAGTTGCTAACAGTAACCGTACAAACTAAGCCAACATTTTAGCTCAATCGACCCAGTAGTCAATTTTGATGGTTTCTTAAAAAGTGGGTGTGGCTATATAGCGATGACGCCCTTTTTTAGTATAATTGCCGAAAGTAACCATACAAACTTAAGTATCATATGTTAGTCTCATACGGCCAAAACTGCATGAAATATAGCATTTTCACTGATTTGTGGGCGCAAAAGGGGGCGTTGAAACCAATTTTTCGTACAGTTACTGTCAGTAACTTCACAAACCAAAGTACCAAATTTAAGTCTTATACGACCAAAACCGTCTGAAATAAACCATTTTCATTTATTTGTGGGCGTTAAAAGGGGGCGTGGAAACCCATTTTTAGGACAGTTGTCGACAGTAACCGTACATACTAAATTACGAAATTTTAGCCATATACGACCCAATCCGACTGAAATATAAAATTTTTATTGATTTGGGGGCGGTAAAAGGGGGGTGTGGCAAATTTTTTCCTCAACCATCTCGTACCTGAAACAAATCGACTGCCAAAATTTCAGGTCAATCGGTTCAGTAGTTTTGGAGTCTATAGACATCACACAGCCAGACAAACATCGTTTTGCTTTATATATATATAGATATTGATTTGTGGGCGTTAAAAGTGGGCGTGAAAACATTTATAAATTGTGTTCGTCTCTTGGAGCACCTAAACAGCAAGTTTCACTGTAAAAATGTGCAGAACTCCGGAATTGCCATGATTTCGAAAAAGTGGGCGTATTTATATAACGACCACGCCCATTTTTTGTACAGTTACCGACAGTAACCATCTGAACAAAATCACCAAATCTTAGTTTTTTACGATTGAAACCGTGAGATATTTTTCTTTTTTTTTTGTTTGTGATCGATGGAGCAAATTTGGCTTGTATGGGAGGTACCACGCCCCCTTCTCCAATCGTTACGAAACCTCACAGGAACACTCTCAAGATGTGGCTTTATTTTCCCTGAAAATTTCATAAAGATCGGTTCAGCGGTTTTGGAGTCTATACGTGATATAGCCACATACCCACATACCCACATACCCACATACCCACATACATACATCCATTTTTATATATATAGATTATATTATATTATATTATATAATATTGTATTATATTATATTATATTATATTATATTATATTATATTATATTATATTATATTATATTATATTATATTATATTATATTATATTATATTATATTATATTATATTATATATTTATTTGATTGCTAAACCTTAACAGGTTTTATAGCAAATTTAAAATTATAAAATAAGATATTTAATACAATTTAAAAATAAAAAGTATGATTTTGATTGAAATCATGTACTATTAACAAACTAAAAAGTTTTAATAAATTGCTTAAAGTATATAATTTTATTAAAGTATAAAAAATAGCAAAAAAAAAAAGTTAAGTCAAAATCGATAACAGACAGCAAAGCAGGGTTGCGTTTTCAAGACAAACAAGGTCAAGTTAGCAACAATTTTTGTATCCGGCGGAGTCGTGTGACAAACATGGTCTCATACCCAATAAAACACCATTCCAATAGGTATATATATAATATATATCGTTCTGTCTTCCTGAAGCCGTTGAGATCCTGGCTTGACAGGGTGGTTACTCGACAAACTAGGTCAACTTCACCAAACCAATTTTCATAAAATAAAGAAAACCAGTTGCGAACGCAGGCACCAAGACAAACTAGGTCTTATCGGCCACTCATATTAATATATTACAAATCGATCTAACGTAGTGTTTCAAGATGTAAAAAAACCCAAGACACAACGGTACCGTCGACAAGAGTAGTTACAATCATCATGAAGATATGTGGCAACTGAAGATCCCAGGTTTAGGTCCATTCAGATTATTTAGATGTTTATTCACCAAAATTTTCCATTTTACGCTTAGGTCCATTTAGATTGTTATATTAATGTGTTTACAAATCACCAGATGCATCAGATATATGTTGGAAAGAACTTTACATAATCAACGACGGTACTGCAGGTAATCTATAATTTTATGTTTGAGTCCATGGATTCATTTAAGGATATAACATCAGATACAAAATTAAAATCACCGCAAGCGCTTCTAAGAGGTTCATTTTGCAAATAATTAGTTCTACAAAAGCTCATGTGGAGTCACTCAAAAGATCTTCTAGGACGAAGAGGAATATTAAAATAAACTTTACTCAATAAATATGGACTGTCGACATATCCATGTAAAAGTTTTGTAATCCAACAAGCATTTATCATAATTCTCCGATTTTTTAAAGAAGGAAGATTTAAGAGTTGTAACCGATATTCATAAGATGGTTAATAAAGATAGCTTAAGCAAAACAAAAGAAATTGTTTCTGCACTGATTCAATGTCGTCTATGTAACAACTGTATCGTGGGCACCAAACAACTGAAGCGTATTCTAAGATAGGCCGCACTAGAGAAGTGAATAAGGTTTTCGTTATGAATGGATCATTAAACTCTTTTGCCCAACGTTTAATAAATCCTAAAGTACTATTTGCTCTATTTATTATTTTATTTACATGAATATTAAAGCGTAGTTTAGGATCCATTGTAACTCCAAGATCATTGAAAATATCTAAGGACTCCAATGGATAGCCACAAATTTTGAAAGAACGTTTAATTGGTGGTTTGCGCGAGAAAGACATATGCTTGCATTTCTTCATGTTGAGGTTCATACGGTTCGTTTTGCACCAGTTATGAAGATGATCAATGTCGGCTTGCAAAAATACAGCGTCATTATCATTTTTAGAAGAAAGGAAGAGTTTGACGTCGTCAGCACACATTAAGATGCTAGAATGCATTATGACAGATGGCAAATCGTTTATAAAAAGTAGAAACAGAAGGGGCCCAAGATGACTTCCTTGAGGTACTCCTGAAGTAACAGGAAACTCGTGATTTCTTGAGCTTAAAAATAACAGACTGTATTCTATTGCTTAAGTAAGATTCAATCCACTTTACCAACGGTATAGGAAATCCAACAAGATGTAATTTTAAGATCAATAGTTTGTGATTTACAACGTCAAAAGCTTTGCTAAAATCCGTGTAAATAACATCAGTCTGCATGCCTTTTCCAAAGTTTTCTATAGTTTTTGATGTAAATTCGAGAAGGTTAGTAACAGCGGATTTTCCAAAAGGAATCCATGTTGGAAAGGAGACATTAAAGATTTAACGCTATGCGATAGTCGTGATGTAACAATTGCCTCTAAAAGTTTAGGCAAAGCGCTTAATTTTGCGATGCCACGGTAGTTATCAATAAAAGACCTGTGACGAGGCAAAACAGGCACCAGTTTTGCCGCACATGTCACTGACGTAAGCAAACACAACAACAATACGATAAAACTAAATAGTAACAAGCATATGAAGAGGCAACCAGAACATCAAAATGAAACAACAACATGAATACAATCAACAACAACAATCACTACATACACACATCTTACCATATAAGTATTTTCTTTTTTTATTAAATAATTATAATATATATAAAATGAATTAATTATATATTTTAAGTTACTTACATAATCATGAATTTCTGATTTATTTATGTCAAATATAAGTTACCTTAAATAAAATTAATTGCTTTCATCTAATCTAATACAATTGAAATGATATACAATTCTAATTTTGAACAACGCACCCTGTGCCAACATAAATGTTTAAGAGTTATTTGTATATAAGGCATGAGCAACATTTGATTAAGCGCCAACGGGACCGCGAGTACTTCGATGGGTGACCAGCAACATTACTGAGCGGTGTCAACATATTACCAGAAACATGACTACGAATAGCTAACAGCACACACAAAGCATACACAACAATTAGCAACATTTGATTAAGCGCCAACGGGACCGCGAGTACTTCGATGGGTGACCAGCAACACGATAAGCATGCTGCCAAGAAAACCACTGAGCGTTACCAACATGTCGACGAGAGCACGAGTAGCAGATCATGGCAACACCAATGAGCGGTGTCAACATGTTAACGAAGACATGAGTATAACTAACAGCAATGCTGCTACGTTAGCTGAAGGTATACAATAAATTTGATGATGAGAAGACAGGAAGTAGCTGGCAGACAGTTGAATCAAGCGGTTGAGTGCACTGCAGTTGCTGACAGACAAGTGAGCCGAGCGATTGAGGTTACTGGAGTTGTGGACGAACCACCAAAGCGAGCGGAAGTACAAAAGGGAGTAGCTGCCGAACCATATCAAGATAGAGGATATAGAGGAAGACACACTAAAGTAAGATTGTGTTAAAGTGATTGAGTTATTTAGACAAGTGGCGAGGATAACAGGCGAGACAAAAACTGAGGACGAACCTTACTCCTAATCAAGGGACAACAGTTTAGTGAGGCATAGCGTCAGCTCGCAAGGGACAACTGGTTTAGCTTTGGAGGCGCAGCGTCAGCTCGCAAGGGACAATTGGTTTAGCTTTGGAGGCGCAGCGTCAGCTCGCAAGGGACAATTGGTTTAGCTTTGGAGGCGCAGCGTCAGCTCGCAAGGGACAGTTGGTTTAGCTTTGGAGGCGCAGCGTCAGCTCGCAAGGGACAAATTGGTTTAGCTTTGGAGGCGCAGCGTCAGCTCGCAAGGGACAACTGGTTTTAGCTTTGGAGGCGCAGCGTCAGCTCGCAAGGGACAACTGGTTTAGCTTTGGAGGCGCAGCGTCAGCTCGCAAGGGACAATTGGTTTAGCTTTGGAGGCGCAGCGTCAGCTCGCAAGGGACAATTGGTTCAGTTTAGTGAGACATAGCGTCAGCTCGCAAGGGACAACTGGTTATAGCTTTGGAGGCGCAGCGTCAGCTCGCAAGGGACAACGGGTGTCAGTTTATTAAGGCATAACGTCGGTTCTCAAGGGGCATCATCCTAGCTGGGAGCGCAGTATCAGAGTGTAAAGGGAAGAGTAGTACTAGTAACGCACCGGCTGGACAGAAGGACTGTAATCAAGACGCCAGAGTTTCCGCCCACTCAGCACGCCAACGCCCATTAAAATTAATCACCACCGAATTGCTCACTATATATCGCCTTACTATTATTATTACTTAGTTTATACGTAAAATTGTAAGAAATCAAACTTAAAACGTTAAATAAAAGCTTTACTTGGAAGAACCTGAAACAAATAAATCTAATTTTTGTGACGAATCCTGGACACGACTGAGAATACCTCAGCTATAGAGCCGGAAGACCGGCAGCTTCGTTACAGACCTATTTCCGGATTTATGCAGCGGAATGATAAATGAATGCTTCCAGGCTGCAGGAAAATAGCAAGATTTTAATGATGAAATAAATAGTAAAGAGATTGGAGTTACTAATTCTTCACAGCAGTATTTTAATATACATGAAGGTATGTTATCAGGACCACTTTTATATGATGATTTAATATTTTTTAAAAATGATAAGACTGTGTTTGTGTCAATTATTGGGAAATAAATATCCCCAGATTGAATATTGAAAGGATAACTTAAATAATCATAGGACGATGATGAATAAGTCTTGAAAAAGTCAGCAAAAAGATTGAATACTATTATCATTATCAGACTCAACAGAATTATACTTCATAAAAGAAGGATAGGAATCAATCTTACGTTTTGTGTTAACAAAGTTTCAGAAGGATTTAGCATCAGATTTGATGTTTAATTTTACTTTTGTTAAGTAGATATTACAGGATTGTTTGCATAACTGTTGGTTACTGTATTTAATCGAGGTATAGCATCCAAAATCGCAAATGTTATGTGTTTTTTGATATTTTTTATAGTATTTAGATTTCAATTTTCTCATTTTTCTTAATTCATTTGTGTACCATACCGGACCCGATGTCAAAGAGGTTTTCCTTTGCGGAACAGCCTTAAGAAAACAATCATTGAGCGTTCTATTAAACGCATATACCGCATCATCAAGACCCTGAGAAGATAAACTTTTTCATAGTACTGCACAGATGGTTTTGGAAAATTTAAAATAATTTCTAATGTTGGATGATGAGAATCTTCGGGTGTAACCAGAGGATCTGATTCAGACACAGAAGCGATATTGCTGTCATCAAAAAACACCAGATCAAGCAAACGATTATTTTTGTTAAAGATGCAGTTAAGTTGGAACAGGCCTTGGATTGAGAGCTAGTTTAAAAAATAATTATCGGATGAACATTCAGACGAAGGTAAAAATATTCCAGGAATTTCAGAACAGCAGTTCCAAGAAACGTTTGGCAGGTTAAAATCTCCAGTTATTAAAATATGATCATTAGATTGCAGTTTTGAGCAAACTTTACTAATAGAAGCCAAATGTTTGCTATAAACTTCTAAGGTAGAAAGGTGAGGAATATATGAACATGTAATAAAAAGGCTCAAGGAGCCAAACTTAACATGAACACAACAGAATGCAATGTCGAAGGATTCTGGAATTAATAACTCTTCAGAGAAATGTGTCGCTTTGACTGCAATCAACATACCCCCTCCTTTAGAGCAAATACCAGAAATGGAGTTTCTATCTTTGCGGTATATGCTAAATTTGTTGCACAGAATTTCAGTATTTAGAGTGTTAGGATTCAGTCAAGTCTCACTAAAAGCAATTATATTAAAGTGAAGGTTGTGACTCAAAATTAATATATTAGTTTTGTGTTAATGCCACGAACGTTTTGGTAAAGGATAAGGAACTGAAAGCAACAATCTAGTTTTTTTGAATCTTGTTAAAAACCGGAAAAGTGGCCAAGGAAGTTGTAGGCCGAGGTCCAGAAATAAATTCACGCACCATCGTATTGTCAGGTCAAAACTTTTGATCCAATACCTTGTGAAAAAGATCACCAGGCAAAGATATTTTAAAAGAGGACGTAATACGCTCGTATGAAAAATTGAATTTGTAAACAGAGATATTTTTATTTACAACATTCAGCTTAGAGTTTATATAGAATAACACGTCTTCACCGGATGTATCAGCTGCAAAACGAGAAACAAATATAGATTTTGCAGGCTCAATAATCACAAGTTCTTTATGAACAGGGGCTTTGATACTGCTGTTCGATATTTGTTTCGGTATCGCTCCTGTAGAAATCGAAGTAATTTGAGAAGGTGCAGGGACCACATTTGAGGCAATACAAGTTTCAGCGTAAGTTTTTTTTTGTGCCAGAAACGCGAGGAGAATCAGCATTTTCCTCTATGATTGGTATTGATTCCACAGAAGGAGAAATCTGATCAGCTGACGCAGCGACCTTAGTTGGTGCGATATTATCAGTCATTTGATCAGTATTGACAGCTCCAGTTGATTGATCTTCAAGCTGTATGTTCACATTAGGGAAAACAGTTAAAGTAGAAGATAGAACAGTATTATTATTGGGCGATGGCATGGCTATATCAGTAGTTTTAGCTGAACTACGAAGATTTTTGTTTGAACGTTTACGTTTTGGAGAATTGTAAGCTTCATCCATAATTTTAAATTTTTAAACAAATCTTCGTATTCACTCAGTCTATCTTGTGCTACCTTTAGATCCTTAGCCACCTCCAAAAAACCTTTCCGAGATTGTCTAATAAGTTTAAAGATCTCAACGTTTGTAAACCTGCAATCTTCACAGGACCAACGAAGTCCCTTACTTTCGTTGAGTGCATCGAAGATCCTCGCAGTTAACGCTGCACACTTGATATGAAAAAATGAATCACACAACCAGCAAGTAACCAGCCGGTCTGATTCACCTTTTACAGCGCAGTTTCGGAAATTGCAGATCATTTTCAGTTTAATAGAAAGTTTTGAAATATAGATAAAAGTAAAAGGAGAAAAATGAACTTAAATGCTTTTAATGAAACACAGTTTATTTTGTTTAAAGACACTGTACTGTAGAAACTTTGCAGCCCTGATTTTGTAGAACCAACGACTTGAAAAATTTTATAAGCACTAGAGTTTTTGCAGTAGCGTTTAAACAGATGTAGAAAGAAAATACGATAATTTGCTCTATAGAAACCTGTTTGCGCTAAAAACAAAACAGGAAGAAGCAAAGAAGCAAATTATTAACAAATATACATATATATATATATATATATATATATATATATATATATATATATATATATATATATATTAAGGCGCCTCAAAAAAAAAAAAATAAAATAAAATGCATTTTTATAAAAGTGCTTATAAGGGTTAATTAACGACAGAAATGAAAAGCAGCATTCAGTACCTTTCCAATGATACTACGGAATGGTAAATCAGGCTATAAATGGGGAAGTTATATATATTTTTATAAAAACTGCATTAAAAAAAATTTTAAAAATCACTGCAAATAACTCAATAACTAAGTGTGTGGGCAGATTAAAAAAAAAAAAAACAAAACTATGTATTTCATCGATTTACACTATTTGTGACAATTTTTTTGACCGAAGGTAGTGTGGTATAAATAGTATTAATCAAAAACGCGATTTTTAGAGGTTATTTCAAACCATTCCAGCTCACGAACGGCTAAAGCTAGAGTTGCAATATTTTGGGAATCATCATAAAATAAATCAAAGTTTGTTTTCAGGAGGTGACCCGGACAACTTTTTTTTCCTCCATACAAGTTGAGGCGCCTTAATATATATATTAGGGCGGGCCAAATTTTTTGTCGATTAAAGCCATCCCCTGGGATGATTCTATAGACAATTCTAAGCAACTTTGGTGAAGAAACCATAGGTCTATCTCGATTTTCGAGTCTCCCACTTTTCAAAAAATGATTTTTCCCCTATAACATCATTGATTCAAAATTCGATTTTTTATTCATCGTTATATTATCTTTTTTATGTATATATGGGGGGTTTTTGGGGTCGATAAATTCATTTCTGATCTTTATTTTTGCCTATGACCACCGCCAGAGGGCGTTTCATGCATATTTTAACTATTTTTCGTCTATTTTCTGAGAAAAATTTAAATTTTTTTCGGTAATATTGATCTTTATTTTATTTTTTGTCAACAGAAATTCAACCTAAAGACTAAGAACATGTGCAAAAAAAACAAAAAAATTAATTTAGTGGAAGAAAAGCGAAATAAGTTATTTTTGAAAGTCTTTCTTGCTTTCCAGTCTGGGGTATTTTGCACGGCTTTCTGATGTAACTGCCATAACACTGTGTCGATTTTTTTGTAAAACACGTTTAGAAACGCTAGCCAGCAACTGAGCATGTCTTTCCGTTGCTTGTATGTGTACCGGAATTCTTGGATCAGACAATGGTGGATCATCGTATTCTATATATTGTTCCAAATGATCATACGGAATGGTATGCGTAAACGGTGGTTCGAATAAGACATCATCTTTATTTAAATCAATCATATTCGTATAATCTGTACAATTGAAGTTTATCAAAGGTTTTTGATAAACTCTAAGATGTGCCGGGTCGTACAGATTTCTTCGGTAGTGTAAAATTTTCTTGATTGCGATGTTTCGTGTCTCTTTTTTATCATCAAATAACATCGCTAACAGAATATTTTCGGAATGTGCGTAATATGAATTGTCTTTAATGACATTATTCACAACTTGGCGTAGATTTGTATCCAAATATTGTGTCCAACGAATGAATTTGTGAAATAATACACTACCGAAGACCACCGAATTATAGTACTTGATGTTGAAGTGCATCGGCACATACACTTTCATTATGTATGTTGCCAGAATTTTCAAATTCCTTGATGGATTTTCAGTTGACACATACAACCGCAACAATCTATTCGCCTTGGTGAGCCAACGTGAATGTGCTATTGGTCCTGGTTTAATGTGAGACAAATCCGCAGGAACAACACCATTCGAAATTGCATTGGCCATTTTGTATAGGTACTTTGAATCGGTGGATAATTCAAATGGATCTAAATCAGGTGGCATGTTCTCTAGCACGATTATCTCGAATTCATCTATAAGCTGAAAAAAAAGAAATTAGATGAATTAAATGCAATTTTACCATTTAATAATGGAAAAAATCGATGTGAAAAATGATACATACCGGAAGATTTTCACACGTTTCAATTTGTTTGCCCAACGTTCCGGTTGTTGTTCGTGGTCCAGTGGTCGATGATTTGTCCAAAGTGTTAAACAAATGACGAAATGGCAGCTCGTTGAAGTGCAGAAGGCATACAAACCAATGCAGCGGTCTATTTAAATGCAATTCAAATCGACGCAAAATCCCATTTCTTACGCCAGTATTTGTTGGCTCACCACCACAGCATATGCCGATCAATGCATCGAGAGCAATTTCTTTTTCGACGAAGAATCCATTCAATGTCATCAATTTGTGTTCAGCATCTTCATTTTCGACTTTTGTGTAGCCTATCAATCGAGAATTTGGTTCCTTCAAAACAACTAGATGTGGTTCTTTCACCATCCTTGGATGCAACTTCTCATCGATTTTTTCCATTCTTAAAGCATCATTTTTTCGGCCGTCGAATGAAAATGCTATCAAATTGGATGCATCATACTGCTTACGAAGCAATTATTCTCTGCATTTGGCTTTTTCTCGACGCACTTTATTTTTATCCATGATGATCGGATTGCCATGTGTATCTTTTACGTCAATGTCTTGCATAAGGGATGTTGCGAGTGCTGCTGCTATTCTATCTGACACACCAAATCGATCACACATCGCAGCGAAGTTCGAAGCATCGTATCTGGGAGTATACGGTCCTCGTATCAGTGGCGGAACATCTTGTGGATTTGAACTTGGCTCATCGGCATCAGTACTTGGTTCATATGCTAAATGGGTCTCTTCAACGCTTGTTGGTATTATTGTTGACGTTGGTGCTGGCTCTTCAACTTCTGGCACGAATTCCGGTATCGTCAATCTTCTGACATTATTTTGATCTCGCATAAACTCTTTCAAATGATCTGGAATCAATCCACATGAGCATAATGCTGCCTTCAAGTCACATTGACATTTGCCGATGTAAAATAACTCTTTTGTAGATTGCACGAACGTTCTGAATGTGGCGATTTTTGGATGTTTAGTTTCGATTTGATACTTGTCAATCAATGTACCCAATTTTCTACCAACACTTTTTTTTGTTATAATTTCAACATTAAGTTGACTCCAAATTTCAATCAATTTGTCTGTTACGTGCGGTACGAATGTTTTATACGAAAACATTTTGTTTTCGAGTTTAGCACGTTCGGCCAAGAAAAAAAAACATCTTAAAATATCCTGTTTCGTTGGCAGATTGAGTCCACTCAAATCACAAGATGCACCAAAAACAGCAACATCGTGCGAAGGCAAATGCTTCAAATGAGTTTCGTTACTTGTTGATGTTGTTGCGGTTTGCGACGTAGACGGCAATGCATTTAGATCCATTGCATACATAAGACTTAAAAAATAACTGAAATTAGTATATTTTAAAACATTTGGTTCGAATATATTTTTTCCACCTGCAAATTGGTAAAAACGCAATGGTAAAAATAATGAGAATTTTATTTATATTAGTTACGTTTCTTGTTAGAACGTATTAGTTTTTACACACTATGTGGGTGTTACTGGTGTTGCCTGGTTTCTCCTGGGTGCGTTGGTAGTCGGTGGGGATGATGTTGCTGCTGGTGGCGGAGCCTTGTGTCGTTAATTGCTGCGGCTGTCTGGTGATGTGCCGTCTGGTGGTGCTGTTGGTATGCCGGGTAATGCACTCTGGAGTATGCGAAAAAACTGACGCGTTTAAACAATTATAAATACGAACACAATTTCTGTACTTAATTTACTTTAATTTTATTTATTTAAAACCAACTAAATTCCATACGCAAAAAAACGAACCAACGCGGTTAAAGGAATACGAGAGAAAAGCCAAAACGGGAGAAAAATCACTAAACATATGAAAGCAAGTGTCAAAAGGCCGCACTGAACATCAACAACACAAACCCATCGCCGACCGTCAATACACATCAATGCAGTTTGCGGTGGGCGACGAGTTTGTTCAGTGCGGATATAAACAATTGACTTACTTAAAATTAAGAACAATAAATGTCAGAGATAAAAAGTCCGCAAAGCAGCAGAAATAATTTTGGTTAAAATAGGCATGAAACGCCCTCTGGCGGTGGTCATAGGTAAAAATAAAGATCAGAAATGAATTTCTCGACCCCAAAAACCCCCTACATACACATAAAAAAGATAATATAACGATGAATAAAAAATCGAATTTTGAATCAATGATGTTATAGGGGAAAAATCATTTTTTGAAAAGTGGGAGACTCGAAAATCGAGATAGACCTATGGTTCCTTCACCAAAGTTGCTTAGAATTGTCCATAGAATCATCCCAGGGGGTGGCTTTAATCGAATTTTTCGGCTCCATACAAATTGGCCCGGCCTAATATATATATATATATATATATTTATATTGAAAATTAAATTAAATATCAAGCATTTTAAAAGGATGAAATCCACGTTATCACGCTTCCAGATGTATGTGCAAGTTGATCAAAATGTTTATTTCTATTTATATTTATTAATTTAGAACTTTTGGCTAAATATAACTTTAAAAGTTAGAGCTCGCAAAAACACGTCTAAACGGTAAGAAGAGAACGATTAACCTGATATATTATATTATATTATATTATATTATATTATATTATATTATATTATATTATATTATATTATATTATATTATATTATCTTATATTATATTATATTATATTATATTATATTATATTATATTATATTATCTTATATTATATTATATTATATTATATTATATTATATTATATTATATTATATTATATTATATTATATTATATTATATTATATTATATTATATTATATTATATTATATTATATTATATTATATTATATTATATTATATTATATTATATTATATTATATTATATTATATTATATTATATTATATTATATTATATTATATTATATTATATTATATTATATTATATTATATTATATTATATTATATTATATTATATTATATTATATTATATTATATTATATTATATTATATTATATTATATTATATTATATTATATTATATTATATTATATTATATTATATTATATTATATTATATTATATTATATTATATTATATTATATTATATTATATTATATTATATTATATTATATTATATTATATTATATTATATTATATTATATTATATTATATTATATTATATTATATTATATTATATTATATTATATTATATTATATTATATTATATTATATTATAT